>JARQOD010002182.1:0-81961 GCA_033576555.1 Oophaga sylvatica
GACCGTCTAAAACGGACCGATTTTTTGTCGTTGTGTGTGACGCCGGCCTAAGGGCTTATACCCACTAGTGGGAAAAAAATCGGTCCGTTTTCTGGACGGAAAAAACGGTACGATTCTAGTAAAATGTCATGCGATTTTAAATCGCACCATGCGTTTTCCATCTGTATGCAATGCGATTTTAACATGAAGTTTTACATAGAGCAGTTATCTCTATGTAAAAAGTCATGTAAAAATCACATTGTAAAAAAAAAATGTACACAAAGCAAATAATTATATATATATATATATATATATATATATATATATATATATATATATATATATATATATATATATATATATATATATATATATATATATATATATATATATATATATATATTATATGTCATACACTTCTACATATAATAGCCGCTAATTCATCCCTGGCTATACTGTAAAATCACACTGACAGCTTTAATAAAGAATGGGAACAATACATATACACACATAGAATACATATATATATATATGTATTCTATGTGTGTATATGTATTGTTCCCATTCTTTATTAAAGCTGTCAGTGTGATTTTACAGTATAGCCAGGGATGAATTAGCGGCTATTATATGTAGAAGTGTATGACCTATATATATATATATATATATATATATATTATATATATATATATATATATATATATATATGTCATTGTGACATATATACAGTGCCTACAAGTAGTATTCAACCCCCTGCAGATTTAGCTGGTTGACACATGCGGAATTAACTTGGCATTGTGACATTTGTACTGTAGATCAGCCTGGAAGTGGGAGATGCACTGCTGCAAAAATTTTTGTTTTAATTTTTTTTTTTTTAAAAAACGTTAAAAGTTAATTCAGAGTGTCATTTATTATTAAACCCCTCAAACCACTAGAATTCTGTTTGGTCCCCCTAAAGTATTAAGAAGTAGTTCAGGCACCAAGAATAATGAGCTTCACATGTGTGGATTAATGATCTCTTTTGCCAGCCCTTTCTGACTATTTAAGACCCTCCCCAAACTTGTGAACAGCACTCATACATGGTCAACATGGGAAAGACAAAGGAGCATTCCAAGGCCATCAGAGACAAGATCGTGGAGGGTCACAAGGCTGGCAAGGGGTACAAAACCCTTTCCAAGGAGTTGGCCCTACCTGTCTCCACTGTTGGGAGCATCATCCGTAAGTGGAAGGCTTATGGAACTACTGTTACCCTTCCACGGCCTGGACAGCCTTTGAAAGTTTCCTCCCGTGCCGAGGCCAGGCTTGTCCGAAGAGTCAAGGCTAACCCAAGGACAACAAGGAAGGAGCTCCGGGAAGATCTCATGGCAGTGGGGACATTGGTTTCAGTCAATACCATAAGTAACGTACTCCACCGCAATGGTCTCCGTTCCAGACGAGCCCGTAAGGTACCTTTACTTTCAAAGCGTCATGTCAAGGCTCGTCTACAGTTTGCTCATGATCACTTGGAGGACTCTGAGACAGACTGGTTCAAGGTTCTATGGTCTGATGAGACCAAGATCGAGATCTTTGGTGCCAACCACACACGTGACGTTTGGAGACTGGATGGCACTGCATACGACCCCAAGAAAACCATCCCTACAGTCAAGCATGGTGGTGGCAGCATCATGCTGTGGGGCTGTTTCTCAGCCAAGGGGCCTGGCCATCTGGTCCGCATCCATGGGAGGATGGATAGCACGGCCTACCTGGAGATTTTGGCCAAGAACCTCCGCTCCTCCATCAAGGATCTTAAGATGGGTCGTAATTTCATCTTCCAACAAGACAACGACCCAAAGCACACAGCCAAGAAAACCAAGGCCTGGTTCAAGAGGGAAAAAGTCAAGGTGTTGGAGTGGCCTAGTCAGTCTCCTGACCTTAACCCAATTGAAAACTTGTGGAAGGAGCTCAAGATTAAAGTCCACATGAGACACCCAAAGAACCTAGATAACTTGGAGAAGATCTGCATGGAGGAGTGGGCCAAGATAACTCCACAGACCTGTGCCGGCCTGATCAGGTCTTATAAAAGACGATTATTAGCTGTAATTGCAAACAAGGGTTATTCCACGAAATATTAAACATAGGGGTTGTATAATAATTGACCCACACTTTTATGTTTAAAATTTATTAAAATTCAACTGAGCAACATAACTTTTTGTTTTGTAAGATTTATGCTTCTGTTAATAAATCCTACTCTCGTTTGCAGTTTGAAGGCTCTAACTTATTTGCATCTTATCAAACCAGCTAAATCTGCAGGGGGTTAAATACTACTTGTAGGCACTGTATATACACATTTATAGTTCATACACTTCTACATACTGTAATAGCCGCTAATTCAATTTCTGACTTTTGTGAAATCACAGAAGCCGACATGAAATGACACATGGTTTACACACAGTTAACCATGTCATTTCATGTATTTTGATATATGGTTTTAACTTACAATTACATAAGTGTATGTGTGCAAAATTTCAGACATGTAGGGGTTAATTAAAGGTGTAAATTTGTTGAAAAAAAATGCGTGGGCTCCCGCTGTATTTTCTCCACCAGATAGACAAAGCAAGCGAGTGGGGGCAGATAATAGCCTAGGGAGGGTACATTTTTTTTGTGCCCCCCCTGGCTACTAACATCTGCCCCCAGACACCCAGAAAGGGCAAATCTATAATTAGATTCGCCCTTTCTGGCGCTTTGCCCGTCTATTCCCATTGCCCTGTAGCGGTGGCGAATGGGTTAATAAGGGGTTAAAGCCACCTTGCAATTGAAAGGTGACTTTAAGCCAGGTTAATAATTGAAGCTGTCAATTAGACAACTATCAATTATTAATCCTATTGAAGTAAATAAAAAACCACACACATACTTTAAGAATAATTTTAATGAAATAAATACACATTTTTTTGACCATCTTTTATTTAACTCTTAATCCCTGCGAAGCCCTTGATCTCCTATAATAAAGAAAAAATAATAAAACAACATTATTCTTACCTATCCGGCGATCTGTCACGTCCCACGCTGTAATCCTTCACAAAGGGTTAACTAGCTTTCAGACAAGCAGCGCAAGTAATGCTGCCTGCTCAGCTGAAAGCTCCTGAATGAATGAGCTTATCTCCTGCCGACAGGAGAGGATGTGATTAATGAATGAAGCTTAATTGATTGCGTCCCACTTTCACTTTAGGTCAGGTCAGGGTGACCTGACCTGAAGTGAAAGTGGGAATAAATCAATTAAGCTTCATTCATTAATCACTTCCTCTCCTTTTGCCAGGAGAGGAACTTATTCATTAGGGGGGTAACAGCTCAGCAGGCAGCATTAGCTCCCTGCTAGCTGTAACCTGTTAACCCTTTCTGATGGATTACAGCGTGGGACCCAACATCGGATAGGTAAGAACAATTTTGCTTTTTTATTTTATTTTTATTACAGGAAATGGTTTTAGCAGGAAAATAAAATATGGTAAAAAACTGTTTGATTATTTCATTTAACTTCTTTTTTATTAAAGTGTGTGTGTTTGATTTTTCTTTCATACAATAGGATTAATAATTGATAGTTGTCTAATTGACAACTCTCAATTATTAACCTGGCTTAAAGTCACCTTTCAATTGCAAGGTGGCTTTAACCCCTTATTAACCCATTCGACACCGCTACAGGGCAATGGGTATAGACGGGCAAAGTGCCAGAAAGGGCTAATCTAATTAGAGATTTGCCCTTTCTGTGGTGTCTGGGTGCAGATGTTAGTAGCCAGGGGGGGGGGGCACAAAAAAAATGAACCCTCCCTAGGCTATTAATATCTGCCCCCACTCGCTTGCTTTGTCTGTCTGGTGGAGAAAATACAGCGGGAGCCCACACATTTTTTTTCAACTAATTTACACCTCTAATTAACCCCTACATGTCTGAAATTTTGCACACATACACTTATGTAATTGTAAGTTAAAACCATATATCAAAATACATGAAATGACATGGTTAACTGTGTGTAAACAATGTATCATTTCATGTCGGCTTCTGTGATTTCACAAAAGCCGGCAATTGAATTAGCGGCTATTACAGTATGTAGAAGTGTATGAACTATAAATATATATATGTATGTGTTATGATCTGCTACAAGCACTAAGGAAAGATGGGAATTATGTCACTACAATAGAACTAAGCTGGATCCCTACGATGTAACGGGGAACCTGATCCTGCGACCAGATCCGCTAAAGTCCTCAGCTAGTCTGAACGAAGACCTATAGTTGCGAGGGAGGAATCCTACAAGATCTAGGGACTGGGAGAAAAGGTGGACACCTCCTAACAGAAATTGTAGCAGGGATAATTAAACAGAAAACAAATTACTTAGAGATCCTAAGATCAAGCAAAACTGACAGAGTAAGGCACCTAAGCACCCGGCTAGCTTAAGAGTAGATGATACAATGAAGTCCAGCAAAGCCAGAAGGGCGGAGCCAGACTAAATAGGGAAAAAAGGTCATGTGACCAGCAAACTGAAACAAAACCTAACAAGAGGGTTCTAACAGTACCCTCCCTTCTAAGAGGATCCTCCAGATCCCCTAGGGCTTAGGCTTATCCGGAAACCTCTTGTGAAACGCTCTGACAAGTCTAGACGCAGAAACATCATCCGCCCTCACCCATGAGTTATCCTCAGGTCCATAACCCTTCCAAGCGACGAGGTACTGCAAACTACAGCAGCAATACGCCCGTTACAACACTTGTCATAACAATTAGGACTCCAGGACTTAATTTCATTGGTAGACCAATCCAGTACCGGATTGTGCAACTTTAACCAAGGTAACACCAAAATCACCGGTGAGGGCAAATTATCCAAAACTACCAAATCCAAATTCTCTTGATGAACACCATTAATAGTAAGAGGAAATTCACAGATATGGTGAGTAACATTTTTCAAGGGAGAACCATCCACAGAAACCACATTAATAGGGGAAGACAGAAGTTTGGGTTTTAATTTTAGTTTTTCAAAAAATTTCCCATCAATCACATTGAGAGTTGAACCACAATCCACAAATACCTGAAACTCCATTAATTCCTCCTCAACAGCAGTGGTAGCAGAAAGAAAGACACCTTTATTGTTTAAACAAGCTATACGGGCGAAAGTCTTAGTTACTTACCGTTAACGGTATTTTTCGAAGTCCATGACAGCACTACAGAGAGGGAGGGGATTCGCCCCTTAGGAACAGGAAACCTACAGATACAAAAAGGGCGGCACCTCTCCCACACATCAGTTGGGTCACAGAGCATAAGAGGACTACCAAGGTTAAATGTTATACAGCAAAAAATTTATGCATCACACAGTAATATTGATCAATTGTTTATTACATGTGGACTATATAAGAGGAAGAAGTGCACATAGAACATGGGTGGGAATCTAAGGGTGCTGTCATGGACTTCGAAAAATACCGTTAACGGTAAGTAACTAAGACTTTATTCGAACGTCCATGACAGCACTACAGAGAGAATTACAGAAAGTAATAACTACTTAGGGAGGGACTACAGCCTGCAGCACCCTTAGTCCGAAAGAAAGGTCTGAGGAAGCACCCAAATCTAACCTATAATGAGTGTAAAACGTGTGTGGAGAAGACCACGTAGCAGCCTTACATATCTGGTCAATGGAGACTTCTGCTCTCTCTGCCCATGAAGTCGCCACAGCTCGGGTGGAATGCGCCCTTAGCCTCTCAGGTGCCGGCTTGCCCCTCGAGGTGTATGCCAAAGAAATTGCTTCCCTAATCCATCTGGCCAATGAGCTTTTTGTTATCCTACGGCCTTTGTTAATTCCCTGAAAAGAGACAAATAAAGCATTGTCCCTTTTCCAGGGATCAGTGACTGCCAAATATTGCAGGAGACATCTTCTAACATCTAGAGTATGGAGTTTTATCTCTTTTTGATTAGATGGATTAGGGATGAACGAAGGAAGAACAATTTCCTGTGTTCTGTGGAAAGCGGAAGACACCTTAGGTAAATATGCCGGATCAGGTCTAAGTATTATTCTGTCATTCAGGACCTGAGTGTAAGGAGACAGTCTAGATAGTGCCTGGATGTCACTTACCCTCCTAGCCGAAGTTAATGCTACCAGGAATGCTGTTTTAAGGGAAAGAATTTTTTTGATGCTGCTGATATAGGTTCAAAATGGGGCTCTGTTAAAGCAGTGAGAACAAAGTTCAAATCCCATGGCATGATTCTGTTCTTCACTATGGGTCTCGACCTACCCGCAGCCTTAATGAATCTACTGACCCAGTAATTATTGGCGATGTTGCAACTGAAGAGCGCTCCCAACGCTGAAACCTGCACCTTAAGGGTGCTCGTGGAGAGACCTAAGTCCAGACCCTTTTGTAGGAATTCTAGAATCTGGGCTATCGGTGTTGGGTCCCCTGCTACCACCCCGAGCTCTGGAGAAATTTTTTCCAAGTCCTAGCGTAGATTCTAGTTGTAACCTCTTTTCTGCTCTTAAGGAGAGTATTAATTACATTAGCAGAAAACCCCTTATTTCTCAGCAGCGACCGTTCAAAATCCACGCCGTCAGGTGGAGGCCCGCTACTCGAGGATGGTAGACTGGACCTTGGGAGAGTAGATCGGGAATATCCGGCAGGACCCACGGGTCGGCTACCGACATGTTCCTGAGACATGAAAACCATGCCCTCCTGGGCCAGAAGGGAGCAACTACTATTACTCTCGCCCTGTCTTTCCTGACCTTCCTCAACACTAGGGGAGTAAGGACAAGGGAGGGAAGGCGTACGCTAGATTGAAATCCCACTTTAATAGAAGAGCGTCCACTGCCAGAGGGCGTTCTTTGGGATTCAGAGAGCAGAACCGTCTCACTTTCCTGTTGCTTTTGGTAGCAAAGAGATCTATCTCTGGTTGACGTAAGCGACTGTGACACGATTGTCGGAGAGCACTCGAACGTGGTGACCCTGTAGATAGACAAGGAGCTTTTTAATCGCTAGCTCTACCGCCGTTAACGCCTTCATATTAGAAGACATTTGAATTTGATCCAGCTCCCATAAGCCCTGAACCATAACGTCCCCCATATGAGCCCCCCCAACCAGAGGGGCTTGCATCTGTCGTGACTATCCGGGATATTTCATATTCCCAGGGAACCCCTTAGACAGGTTTGTCTCCTCTTTCCACCAATCCAGGGATCTTATAGTAGCCTGGGACAAGGATAGCTGGCCTTCTAGGTAACCACCTAGAAATTTTTGATACAATAAGACCTCAGCCTGCAGCGCCCTTGTGTGGAATTGAGCCCACTGAACCGCGGGGATACAGGACGAGAGGGAGCCCAAAAGGGACATGGCCTTCCTAAGAGACAAGGAGGGGTTATTGGAAGCGTTTATGACCTGGTACCGTAAGCGAATCAATTTGTCTGGCGGTAAACTACAGTTCTGATTCTGTGAATCCAGAATTAGCCATAGAAACTGCTGGACTTTCATCGGATTGAAACGAGACTTTTTGGTATTTATTAGCCATCCCAGCCGCTCTAAGGTAGATATTGCTCTCTGCAGTTGCTCTAGGCAATGCTCTGCCGTTTTTCCAATGATAAGGAAGTCGTCGAGGTAGGGAACTATAAGCATATTGGATTCACGTAAGTGGGCCATGACCTCTGACATAACTTTAGTGAACACTCGTGGGGCAACCGCCAAGCCAAAAGGAAGGGCACTATATTGAAAATGTCGCAGCGATTCCCCATCTGAACCGCTACTCTGAGGAAACGCTGGTGCTCCACATGGATCGGTACGTGGTAATAAGCGTCTTTCAGATCTAACACCACCATAAAGCAATTTTCAAACAGAAGCTTTATTGGTGAGCTGATCATTTCCATTTTAAATGGGTGAATAACCAGAAATTTATTGAGGGCTTTCAAATTAATAATTGTTCTAAAAGAACCGTCCGGTTTACGGATCAAAAACAGAGGAGAGTAAAACCCTTTACCCCGCTCTGCCTCCGGCACGCCCACTAAGACTTTTTTAGTGCAAAGCTCCTGAACTTCCAACTCCAGAGCGGCCTGCTCCGATGGGGATGACCTGAGGGGGGTAATTTTAAAGTTATCCCGAGGTACCGAGGAGAATTCTAACCGTAGCCCTGTAGCTATGAGGTTAAGGATCCAGCTACTGTTTGAGATTTCCGACCAGGCCGGGTAGAAGGCCATCAATCTGCCTCCTACCGGCATCTCTAGTCATTGCGAGGGTTTTTTGGTTTCCCTAGGCGGACCCCTAAACATAAACCCTGTACCTCTTCGCCTCTTCTCATCCCATTTGGCACGCTCCCTGGACGACCTTCTGCGGCTGAACCTCCTTCTGCTGAAAGGTCTCTTGTAGGAAGGGGTCGAAAGACTGGGAAACTTCTTCTTGTCGTCCCCTGCCTTTTCCAGAAGTTCGTCCAGGACCGGGCCAAAAAGATATTCGCCATCACATGGAATGGAGCAGAGGCGAGATCTGGCCTGAATATCGCCCGGCCAACATTTTAGCCACAACGCCCTTCGCGCTGCATTAGACAGACCTGCCGCTCTGGCCGCCATTTTTACTGAGTCCGCTGAGGAATCAGCCAGGAAAGCCGCCGCGTTCTGAATTAATCGGCAAGGTCTTTCGGATTGACCCCTAGAGGTTCCATCCGCTAACTGGGACTCTAATTGGTCTAGCCAGACCATCAATGATCTGGCTGTACAAGTGGCTGCAACCGCTGGCCTCAGGGCACCTGCCGACATCTCCCATGTCCCTTTCAAGAAGGAGTCTGCCTTCTTGTCTAGTGGATCTTTCAAAGACCCCATATCATCGAATGGGATGGAGGATTTTTTGGAAGCCTTCGCCACTGCTGCATCCAGCTTCGGAGCCTTATCCATCTACCTGTCAAGCGTTCTTCAAAGGGATATCTCCGTTTAAACGCTTGGGGTAAGGAGCCTCTTTTTTCTGGCTTCTTCCACTCTCTGTCTATAAGGCCTTGGATGCTACTGTTTAGTGGAAAGGATCTGCGTTTTTATGGATCTAGACCACCGAACATCAGATCCTGTACTGAGAGTTCTGTTCTCGCCTCCTCTACCCCCATGGTGGACCTAACTGATTTAACAAGTTTGTCCATCTGGTCCAAGGGAAAACAAAATCGAGTAGCGTCTTCTGTAGAAGAAGACGAAGAAGCCGAAGAGGAAGGCGAAGAGGGTCCTGAAACAACTTCACCCTTGTCATGGGCGGCAGGAGAATCTGAATCAGATAACACTGGTACAGTCCTACGCCTGGAAGATTTTCCGTGTCTTAAGGACGCCTTCATCTCCGCCCTTATTATCTCTTTCAGGCTCTCGGTGAAATCTGGAGTCTCCTCCGCTATCTAAAAAGGGAAGGGGCATAGGGGGGGAGGTTACTATCTCATCCCAGGCCCCTGCCCTTCCCCCTTTAATGCCCTACCGTCTGTCTGGTGCACGGCTGGCATAACCTTTTAGGACAAGCGTCTGGCAGAGGGCAAGCACAAAAGGCACATTCCCTGTGCTTGCTTTTCACCGAACACTTCTTCCCCTAGTAACGGAACACAGAATGGGGGAAAAACTGCATTACTGGGTGTTCTAAGTCTGACGATCTCTTACCCAGTACATGCAGCAGTAGGTACCGGATCACGGGGAGGGGGCTTTTTCCCAGCTGAGGAACTCCTGCGACTGGCGCCCCTGGCCATTGAAGAGGAGCGCTCTGTCTGTTGCTGCTGCTGCTGCTGGCTCTCCTGCTGCACTGAGGGAGCTTCTGCAGTGTCCATTGTAAGAAATGGGGCAGAAGCGCTTTCCCAGCTTCATAGGCTCCTTATATACTCACCCGGATATCCGGGTCAGCAGGTGCTGCCAGGGGTCTACCCCTCCTACGCCCCGCCCCACAGCTCCCCCTGCACTTTCCTGCCGCCCCCACAGCAAGCGCCGCCCGGCCATGATGCAGCTGCGCCAATTTTTCAAAAAAAAACGCTGGCCGGTGACCCACTTCCGGTTCCAGCGGTGGAAACTCTGCCCCCCCCTTCCTGACGCCGCCAGGATCAGTGGTCCCCGGGGACCCCGCAGACCCGACCGCATTGCCCAGGTACTTGAGCGGAGTCTCCCGCCGCATCGCCCCCCCCAGCAGGGACGCGAGCGGGAGATCCCAAAATCCCCGCAGCGCAGCACGCCGAAGATTTCAAAAACCCCGCCGCGCCGTCCATATCAGTGACGCGCGGCTGGAAATTAAAAAAAAAAAACCCCGCTGCGCCGTCCACAACCGAGACGCGCGGCGGGACATTAAAAAATTCCCGACGCGCCGTCCACAACAGAGACGCGCAGCGGGAAATTCAAAAAACCCCACTCGGCGGGAAATTCAAAAAAAAAAAATTTTTTATTTTTTTATTTTTGGCTGCACCACCTCCGGCCCCCACCATGTAGGACTACAGGAGAAGACAGGGAGCAGGCACCGGGACCAGGGAGAGGGGGGGATACTTACCAACCGGCGCTGGCTGGGAGACAGGGATCCATGGATACTGCTCCACCTGCTCCGCACACTGTCGTGGAATCCTACCCGGACCCACCGTGGCGCTTCCAGGGGCTCCGCACCGGTCGAGGTAGGAGATCCCCCCGCTACCTGGGTCGACCGGCCGGCCTGGGTCCTCCTGAAGATCTTCATCTGTAGGAAACCCGTCCTTTAGGAACAGGAAACCAACTGATGTGTGGGAGAGGTGCCGCCCTTTTTGTATCTGTAGGTTTCCTGTTCCTAAGGGGCGGATCCCCTCTCTCTGTAGTGCTGTCATGGACATTCGAATAAACTGACCTCAATTTTTTTTCTCTTTATTCATTCGAAGCGCACAGTTCTTAATAAAATGCTTAGATTTGCCACAATAGAAACACAAACCTTCAGCAAATCTGCGGTCTTTTTCCCGAGAGTGAGGTGCCATAGCTCCAATTTCCATCGGCTCTGCAATGTCAGTACAGTCCGTCTCCAGACTTGGAGCTGACAAGGCAGATTTACTCTCATTAACCCTTGCACGCAGTCTCCTATCCACCCGTATGGCTAATTGCATAGCCTCTTGCAAGTTACCAGGTATAGGATAAGCAATCAGCAAATCTTTAACCCTTTCACTTAACCCTGCAAGAAATAAACTTTTCAAAGCTGAATCGTTCCACCCACCTGAGTGGACCACCTTCGGAAGGGAGTACAATATTTTTCCACATTACCTGATCCCTGTCTCAAACGTCTCAATTCTGTCTCAGCTGATGAAACACGATCAGGATCGTCATACAATAACCCCAAAGCAGAAAAAAAAACTATCCACTGATCTAAAGCATGGATCACTAGGTTGCAGAGAAAAGGCCCAGTCCTGAGGTTCTTTGCGCAAAAGTGACATTATAAACCCTATGCGCTGTGATTCATCACCAGAGGATCTGGGTCTCAAACGGAAATACAACAAGCAAGCATTTTTAAAAGAAAAAAAAATCTTGTTGTTCACCAAAAAATAAATCAGGCAAACGTACCTTTGGCTCCACGAAATGTGCTCCAGAACAACTACTCACGTGTTGCTGGATCTCAGCCACCTCCAGAGAGAGTCCCTGCACGCGTTGAGCCAAATCCTGAACCGACATCATGATGGAAACAGAAAATCTTTCCTTAGAGATTTTTTTTTTTTTTTTTCTTGGCTGGACTTACTGTTATGATCTGCTACAAGCACTAAGGAAAGATGGGAATTCTGTCCCTACAATAGAACTAAGCTGGATTCCTACGATGTAACGGGGAACCTGATCCTGCGACCAGACCCGCTAAAGTCCTCAGCTAGTCTGAACGAAGACCTATAGTTGCGAGGGAGGAATCCCTACAAGATCTAGGGACTGGGAGAAAAGGTGGACACCTCCTAACAGAAATTGTAGCAGGGATAATTAAACAGAAAACAAATTACTTAGAGATCCTAAGATCAAGCAAAACTGACTGAGTAAGGCACCTAAGCACCCGGCTAGCTTAAGAGTAGATAATACAATGAAGTCCAGCAAAGCCAGAAAGGCGGAGCCAGACTAAATAGGGAAAAAAGGTCATGTGACCAGCAAACTGAAACAAAACCTAACAAGAGGGTTCTAACAGTATGTGTCACAATGACATGTATATATATAGATATGTATTCTATGTGTATGTATCTAGTGTTTTGTGAGCTGTCAGTGTGATTTTACAGTAGCCGGGGATGAATTGCCGGCTTTTCAAAGGAGACTGGTGCGTATAAATGGGACAGCACTCGCCTGGTGCGAGTGCTGTGCGATGATTTCTCGCACCCATTGACTTGCACTGGCGATTATCATGCCAAAAATCGCATCAAATCGCAGCATGCTGCGATTTTTTTCTCACACCAATTTCGGCTGAAAAAAAAAAAATTGCAAATGAGATGTCACCTATTGAATAACATTGGTCAGATTTGAATCCGATTTTTTTTCGGCTGAATATCATCCGTTTTCGGCGCAAGTGAGTATGAGCCCTAAGGGTGTCTTTCTTTCTGCCTCTACTGCTGCTCAGGAAGAATTAATGGAATTTCGGGTATTTGTCGATTGTGGTTCTACTCTGAATGTGATTGATGGGGGATTCTTGGATAAACTTAAATTAAAACCCAAACCTTTGTCATCCCCTATTGCCGTGGTTTCTGTTGATGGCTCTCCCTTGAAGAATGTTACTCACAAAGTCTGTGAATTTCCCCTCACTATTAATGGTGTTCACCAAGAGAATTTGGATTTGGTAGTATTGAATAATTTGCCTTCTCCGGTGATTTTGGGGTTACCCTGGTTAAAATTGCACAACCCTGTTCTGGATTGGTCTACCAATGAAATTAAGTCCTGGAGCCCTAATTGTTATGACAAGTGCTGTAACGGGCGTATTGCTGCTTTGGATAAAGGGGAACTACCTGTACCTATTCAGGATTTTTGGAAAGTTTTTTCTGAGAAAGAATCGCAGATTTTACCTCCCCATAGAGACTATGATTGTACTATTGAATTTGTCCCTGGAGCGACTCTTCCTAAAAGTCGTTTATTTAATCTTACTATTCCTGAGAGAAAGGCTTTGGAGGAATACATACAGACAAGCTTGGCCGCCGGTCACATTAGGCCTTCCAAGTCTCCTGTGGCTGTTGGATTTTTTTTGTTAAAAAAAAGGACGGCGGTTTACGTCCTTGTCTGGACTTTCGTGAGATTAATAAAACACGGATTTTGGTAAGAACTTACCTGTAAAATCCTTTTCAGCGAAGGAAGGAAGAGAGACACAGTATTCATTACTGATGGGTAGGCGGAGCCCCAGATCAGGATGTCACCTCAGATCAAAAGAGTGCTGACTGGCTGGCCCCTCCAGCTCGGGCTCCTCCTACTCAGCTCCAGTCGTACCAAAGCTTTGAGGAAAAGAGCCAAGATCACCAGCGGAGCAACATAACCCCTTCTGAAGGAACTTCAGAGAAAAAACACAAGGATACAGGTTATGCATGCAAAGAAAGCCAAAAACCACAGAGTTCCAGGTACTACTCACGGAACCTGACTACTGCGATGAGCTGGCGATGCTGGAACAGAGCCTTAGCGCGCTGACCTCAGCCCAGATAATCGCTATCAGATAAGGGTCGCGCTGCATCTGAAACATCAACACACTTCTGCCTTGGGAGGGTGCTGTGTCTCTCTTCCTTCCTTCGCTGAAAAGGATTTTACAGGTAAGTTCTTACCAAAATCCGTGTTTCAGCTGCAGATGGAAGGAAGAGAGCCACAGTATTCATTACTGATGGGACGTCCCAAAGCAGTTCAAAAATAAGGGTGGGAAAAACCAATAAAAGGCAGAAACCCAACAACCTTAACAACAAAGCGCAACCAGCGCTAAACACAAGTTCATCCAGAACTTTAAACTACAGCTGCCTGCAGGACCCTACGTCCGAGGGCTGCATCAGCGGAAGCACTGACGTCCACTTTATAAAACTTTGTAAACGTGTGGACAGAGCGCCAAGTTGCCGCTCGGCAGAGCTGCACTGCCGAGGCACCTTGATGAAAAGCCCACGATGAGGCCACAGCTCTCGTAGAATGGGCTCGAATCTTAATCGGGCAAGATTCACCCCGAAGACGGTAAGCTTCCAAAATAGCTGACCGGATCCAACGAGCTATAGAATCCTTGGAAGCTCGTTGACCACGCCGACGACCTGCTGGAACCACAAACAGGGAGTCCGTCTTACGAAAACCTTGAGTAATAGATAGATAAAACTTCAAGGCCCGCACTAAATCCAATGTGTGTAAATCTCGCTCTTTCGCATTCTTCGGATCCGGACAGAGTGAAGGCAACACAATATCCTGGTTAACATGAAATTGTGACACCACTTTAGGCAAAAAATCACCCCGAGTGCGAAGCACTACACGATCCGGAAAAAACTCCAGAAAAGGAGGCGAACAAGAAAGCTGCCAACTCAGAAACTCTCCTCAAGGAAGTGACTGCAACAAGGAAAGCCACCTTCCAAGAAAGTAAAGAAAGGCTAGCAGAAACCATAGGCTCAAAAGGTTTATGCTGAAGAGCCTCCAAAACAAGGTTGAGCCGCCAAGGAGACACGGGTGCCTTCCGCGGCGGAAACTTACGAGATATACCTCGGAAAAAAGGAGAGCACGTCTCTATTTGAAGCAATGGTTCTCCGAAACATAAGGACAGAGCAGAAATCTGACCTTTCAGAGTGCTTACTGCCAAACCCTTGTCTAGCCCATGCTGTAGAAAAGCCAACAGGTTGGGAATGGAAAATTTTCTCGGGTTCCGAGAGGACCCCAAACACCACGAAAAGAAGGTTTCCCAAATTTTGTGGTAAATCCTAGTAGTAGCCGGACATCTTGCAGCACGAAGGGTAGCAATGACCTCGGCTGAGAAACCTCTACGGGTCAAGATTTCGGTCTCAAGAGCCACGCCGTCAAACGCAGGGACATCAAGTCCGGATGACAAACGGGCCCCTGAGTCAACAAGTCCGGTTGAAGAGGGAGTGGAAAAGGAGGTGCTGCCAACAGCGACATTATTGTCGAGAACCACACCCTTCTTGGCCAGTCTGGAGCTATCAAAATAGCTGGAATTCTCTCTAGTCTGATCCGACGCAGTACTAGAGGAAGTAAGGATATCGGCGGGAATACATAGATCAGCTCGAACTGATCCCACTGAGCCACTAGAGCATCCACCGCCACCGCCTTCGGATCCTTGTACCTGGACATGAATGTCGGTAACTTGGCATTGAACCTGGATGCCATCAAATCCACTTGGGGGGTTCCCCAGCGAGAGCACAGTAGTGCAAACACATCCGGATGGAGGCTCCATTCCCCGGAATCCATCCTTCTGCGACTGAGAAAGTCCGCTGTAACATTCTGAACCCCTGGAATGTGAATCGCCGAAATGGCTGGTACATTGGCCTCTGCCCAAATCAGAATTCGGGACACCTCTACCATGAGTCTGGAACTCCTTGTCCCACCTTGGTGATTGATATACGCGACAGCCGTCGCATTGTCTGTCTGCACACGGACTGGCAGACCGCTCAAAGGGACCGTCCAATGTTGGAGGCAAAGGAAAATCGCCCTCAATTCCAGGATGTTGATCGGAAGCACAGACTCTTCCGATGACCATACCCCCTGAATCCAGAGATTGTTCCAAACACCCCCCCAGCCCGTCAGGCTGGCATCGGTGGTTATGACTGACCACTTCGGAGGGAGGAAAGACTTCCCCAGGGAGAAAGCCCCTGGACGTAACCACCATTCTAGAGAATCCCGCACCGCGCGAGAAATGGTGACACTGCAATCCAGCGATTGCGACTGATTCCATCGACTCAAGATGAACCTTTGAAGAGTCCTGGAGTGGAACTGGGCAAAAGGAATTGCCTCCATGGACGCCACCATCAGTCCTAGAAGACGCATACACTTCCGTAGAGACATTGCCGTTGAGGATCTCATAATCTGTACATGTCGAAGAAGACATGACTGTTTGTCTGGTGGTAGGGAAACTACCGACCGAAACGTGTCGAGATGCATTCCCAAAAAGAGGATTGTCCTCGATGGTTCCAGGGACGACTTCTCCCAATTGACCAGCCAACCGAAGTCCTTCAGAAACTGAAGAGACAAATCCTGAGCCGTCAACGCCTCCTCCTCCGAGGAAGCCATGATCAAAAGATCGTCCAGATAAGGGAGAATCGTAATCCCCTGTCTTCGAAGGATTGCCATGAGAGGCGCCAGAATTTTTGTAAAGACCCTTGGCGCTGAGGCTAAGCCGAACGGCAGAGCCACGAACTGGTAATGATTCTGACCTATGGCAAATCGAAGAAAGCGCTGATGAGCCTTTCCGATGGGAATATGCAAATAGGCGTCGCGAATGTCGATTGACACCAGAAAATCGTTCTGTGACAGAGCTGCCACAACGGAACGAAGCGACTCCATGCGAAATTTCCGGGCATGGACATGCCGGTTTAATCGCTTGAGATCCAGAATCGGGCGAAATTTGTTCTCCTTTTTGGGAACTATAAAAAGGTTGGAATAAAAACCTTTTCCTCGGTCCTCTGACGGAACCGGTATCACTACACCCTTTTGTAGCAGAGATTCGACCTCTCGCTGTAGAGCGACAACAAGCTCGGGTTCCGACGGAACGCGAGACTGACAAAAAAACATTTGGGGGTCGAGAAGCAAACTCTATGAAATAGCCTGCCGACACAATCCGCGTTGCCCAGGAATCTGGAACGCGAGCCATCCAAGTCGCCTTGAAAAGAAGCAGGCGACCCCCCACTCGAGAATCCTCGAGTGGACCCCTGGCGTCAATTAGACTTTGCGGGCTTCTTGTCAAGTTCCCGCTTGTCCTGGCGGAAACTCTGCTTCCAGGAAGTACGAGTTTTCTGAGAGGATCTCTTTCCTGAGAAGGAAGGACGACCCGATCCCCACGAGGAGTGACTAGATCGTCCTCGGCCCCGAAAGGACCGCCGACCACTATAGACACCAGGCCTACTGGACACCGAGGCCATGGCCCTACGCTGTGGTAATGCTGATTCCTTCGCCTTAGCCTTGGAAATCAGCTCTGTGAGGTCAGATCCAAAAAGATGGCCACCCTTGTAAGGTAAGGCCAACAACCCTTGTTTGGAAACTGCGTCCCCGGCCCACTGTCTGAGCCATAAAGCTCTTCTGACTGTGACCGCTGAAGCTTGCGCTTTGGCCAGCAGAGATGCCGTATCCAGACCGGCATCAAAGATATAACAGGCTGCCGTTTCTAACCATTCACAAGTTTCCCGTATCTCAGATAACGGAGATTCATTGTGCAACTCCGTCTTCAGACGTGCCAACCAACTTAGAGAAGCTCTAGCAGCACACATGGATCCTAGCACTGCTCGGAATCCATGACCCGCAGCCTCATAGCTTGCTTTTGCCGCCAATTCTGCTTTTCTATCCAAAGGCTCCTGTAAGCTCGCTTTTCCCTTAATAGGGAGTAGTGAGGATTTATTAAGCTGAGATAAAGACACATCCACTTCAGGAGCAGAAGTCCAATTAGCCTTTAACTCCGCAGAGCAAGGATAAAGTGTATCCAAGAAATGCGTTCCATGAAAACGCTTATCTGGACATAGACGTTCCTCCTCTATTACACTATTAAGCTCATCCAGAGCTGGCAATGTTGTACGCGAAGCACGGGACTCCTGGAACATGCGTGCTGATTTACCAGGACGACTAGTTACCTCCTCCGGTAACTGTAATATATCTCTCATGGCTTCAATTAATGCCTCCGTACGCTTCGCCATAGAGGAACGCCCCTGCGGCTCGTCCGCATCTGAATCGGATATTTCTCCATCCGAATTTAAAGGGGAACTCTGCCCAATATCAGATACGTCTGACTCGCTCCGTGTAGAGGCCGGTAACGGCCTGCGTCGCTTCCTCTGAGAAGAATTAGCAGACACATATTGACCTAAAAGGTCAGACAAGTTGTTGATCGATCGAGCGATATCGTCCAATTTTTCACCGCTGTCGACCGCAGCGCTAGACGTTGCGGAGGTCTGCGTATCTGATTGCCGCAATGGCACTGGGACGTGATCCGCGGCATCTGAACTCTGTTCAGACATGTCTCACCTGTATGAACAGGTCAAAGCGGTAATACCAGCAAAAACTATGCGGTTTTTCTTTTTTTTTTTTTTTTTTTTTTTATATATGCTGAAGGGTTAACGCTCCACCAGGCAGGGTTACCCCAGCGGTATTCAGTCAAAAAATTTTTCTGGTAGAAATAACCCTCAGAAGGGTTAATATTGCAAACTCACCACAACATATATATATGAAGTGTGAGTCCCAGCCAATTTTATGTCTCTAATGAGACTGCAGCTGCAGGATAGCGATCGCTGCGCTGCAGGGTGAGGAATCAGCACTCACCCAGCTGGCCGTGGTGTCTTATGAGGAGAGGAGCGGTCTGAGGAGCCCAGGAGCCTGTGTAATGGCCGCCACAGTGAGGAAGTCGCAGGAGAAACGCCAGAGCGCGCGTCTTCCTGCTCAAAAGACCGGGAATAGATAGGCCACGCCCCCTGCTAGCTCAAATATTGAGCGCGAACTCCCCCGCTCCTGCTCCCTCTCTGTCCTGCAGCTAACTGCCTGCGGACAAAAGATCACCACATCTACAATGTAACAGCGCTGTCACAGCAGCGCTGAAGCATACTGACATACAGTAGTAGCGCTGTCACCGCAGCGCTGAAGCACTCACACATTATTATAATAAAAATTGTGTGGAAAACTCATCAGCTCAGCGCCACAGGGACCCCTAAGGGTTTCTGGCGCTATGCCCATGCTTCCCCCCAGGGCGGGAAGCGCAGTGACCCAGCGTGTGGTTTGCGCCCCCGCCAGGGAAAACTCTCCTCATCCCCCAGGGCCGGCAAGGATTCTGCAGGGACCATTATGTAATTACAGATCCGCCAAGGGAGAGGCTGGTGAAAAACTGATAAACATGTAATAGCGCTGTCACCGCAGCGCTGAAGCATACTGATATACATGTAATAGCGCTGTCATCAGACGCTAAAGCACTCACACATTAATAGTAAAATTTTGTGTGGAGTACTCACCAGCCAAGGCGCCACAGGGACCCTCAGGGGTTTCTGGCGCTATGCCCATGCTTCCCCCCAGGGCGAGGAACGCAGTGACCGCACGTGTGGTTTGCGTCCCGCCAGGGAAGCTCTCCTCATCCCCCAGGGCCGGCAAGGATTCTGCAGGGACTTTGAGTAAGTACAGATCCGCCAAGGGAGAGGTTGGGGTACAGCAGCGCTGGTACCCCTGAGACCTCTAGACCAACTAGTGATCCAGGTCTCCTGTCCGAATATAAAATAATAAAATCTTCTGAGGAGCTGCATTAGCAGCGACCATCCTTCTGGACCTCAAATCTTAGACTGGAGCTGAGTAGGAGGAGCCCGAGCTGGAGGGGCCAGCCAGTCAGCACTCTTTTGATCTGAGGTGACATCCTGATCTGGGGCTCCGCCTACCCATCAGTAATGAATACTGTGGCTCTCTTCCTTCCATCTGCAGCTGAAATTACTATACGCAATCCTTACCCACTGCCATTGATTCCTGATTTGTTTAACCAGTTAGCGGGGGCCAAGTGGTTCTCTAAAATTGATCTTCGGGGGGCATACAATTTGTTGCGCATGAAGGATGGTGACGAATGGAAGACTGCTTTTAACACTCCTGTGGGTCATTTTGAGAATCTGGTTATGCCTTTTGGCCTTACCAATGCTCCTGCATTTTTTCAGAATCTTATTAATGACATCCTTAGACCTTTGATCGGCAAAAATGTGGTTGTGTATTTGGATGACATTTTGATTTATTCGCCGGATCTGGAGTCTCATTGGCGGAGCGTTCGTGAGGTATTACAGTTATTGAGTGACAATTCGCTTTTTGCTAAGCTAGAGAAAAGTGAGTTCGCTGTACAGAGAATTAGTTTTTTGGGCTATATTATCTCCAGCGAAGGTTTTGAGATGGACCCGGTGAAAGTTCAAGCTGTGCAGGAATGGCCTAGGCCTATTGGTTTGAAATCGTTACCCAGGTTTTTGAGTTTCGCCAATTATTATAGAAAATTCATGAAAAATTTTTCTATTATTGTCAAACCACTGACCGATCTCACCAGGAAAGGTGCTATTACGGTTCAGTGGACTACTGAGGCCATTGAAGCTTTTGTTTCTAAAGGAGAGGTTCAGCTCTGCTCCCATCCTTATGAAGCCTGATGTGACTAAACCGTTTTTGGTTGAGGTTGATGCTTCTTCTGTGGGGGTCGGCGCGGTGTTGTCTCAGGAAAACAGGGATGGAGTACATCCCTGTGCCTTTTTTAAAAAAAAATTCTGAGACTGAACTGAATTACGATATTGGTAATCGGGAATTGTTGGCCATTAAACTCGCATTTGAAAACTGGCGTCATCTCTTGGAAGGTGCTGAATTTCCCGTTCAGGTTTTCACTGATCATAAAAATCTGATCTATCTTGATGCTGCCAAACGCTTGAATGCCCGTCAGGCTAGGTGGGCAATGTTTTTCTCGCGATTTAATTTTTCCGTTACTTACATCCCAGGTACTAAGAATGTTAAAGCCGATGCTTTGTCTCGCAGCTTTTCTCCCATGGTCAGTGCTGAGGAGGAGGAGAACATTTTACAAGAAGGGGTTGTGATTGCTGCTTTGGACTCTGTGTTGGAAGATGAGATTCTTAAAGCACAGGAGAATGCCCCATCTAACACTCCCCATGGGAGGTTGTTTGTGCCTGGGACCTTTAGGAGAGATTTGTTTGTGGAGTGTCATGAGTCTCGGTTGGCAGGTCATCCTGGAATCTCTGAGACCAAGAGACTTGTGGGTCGCAGTTTTTGGTGGCCTGGATGGCAGAAGGAAGTCATTAAGTGGGTGCGTCAGTGCACTGTGTGTGCTAGATCTAAGTCTTCACATACTCCTGCTGCGGGGTTGCTTTGCCCTCTGGAGATCCCTAGTGCACCTTGGACACATTTGGCTGTGGACTTTATTACTGACCTTCCCCCTCTGAGGGTTTCACTGTCATCTGGGTGGTCGTGGACCGTTTAAGCAAGATGTGTCACTTGGTTCCTTTCATCATACTGCCCTGCGCTAAGACTCTTGCTAAGGCCTTTGTCAAGGAAATTGTCAGACTACACGGCGTTCCTACTGACATTGTTTCTGATAGGGGACCTCAGTTCGTGGCTCGTTTTTGGCGCGCCTTTTGTGACAGGTTGGGAGTTCATTTGTCGTTTTCATCCGGATATCATCCTGAGTTTAATGGCCAGACAGAAAGGAAAAACCAGGATGTTGAGCAGTTCTTGCGTTGTTTTGTGGCAGACAATCAAGAGGGGTGGTCTGAGTTTCTGCCACTTGCTGAATTTGCTCTTAACCATACACCCTCTTCTGCTGGTTGTTCGCCTTTTTTTTGTTGTACTGGGAGACATTCGTCGTTTGGGTCATTCTCCAAATTGGTATCGGCCGTGCCTGAAGAGGAGAATTTTTCCGGTGATTTGGAGAGAGTTTGGACGGATGTGCGTGGTAATCTTCAGGAGGCTAACAGAAAATCTAAAAGGTACTTTGATAGGAAACGGCAAGAGGTTTTGTTTGCTATTGGTGACATGGTTTGGTTGTCCTCTAAGAATCTGCGGTTGAGGATTCCTTCTAAAAAATTGGGTCCCAAGTTTGTAGGGCCCTTGAGGGGCTTCAGGGTGTTAACCAATCTGCTGTTAGGTTGGAGGTTCCTACCTCCTGGAAGATTAATTCGGTGTTTCTTGTTTCTCTGTTGAAAAGAGCTGATGTGTCGAATGTAGACGCCTCTGCCACTGTTCCCCCGGAGGTGGAGGACGGGGAATATGAAATTTCCCGCATTCTAAATTCTAGACGGTATAGAGGGAGTTTGCAGTATCTCGTCGCTTGGAAGGGTTTCGGACCCGAGGATAACTCATGGGTGAGGGCGGATGATGTTTCTGTGTCCAGACTTGTCAGAGCGTTTCACAAGAGGTTTCCGGGTAAGCCTGGGCCTAGGGGATCCGGAGGATCCTCTTAGAAGGGGGGGTACTGTTAGCACTCTCCTGTTGGGTTTTTTCTATCTTGCTGGTCACATGACCTTTTTTGCCTATTTAATCCTGCTCCGCCCTTCTGGCTTTGCTGGACTTCATTGTCATTTCTACTCTTAAGCTAGCCAGGTGCTCTGTTACCTTACTCAATTAGTTTTGCTTGGTCTTCGGACCTCTATGTTCTATGTTGTTTGTTTGTCTTTTACTGCTACAACTTCTGTTAGGAGGTGTCCATCTTTCTCCCAGTCCCTAGTTCTTGTAGGGATCCCTCCCTCGCATCTATAGGTCTTCATACAGACTAGCTGAGGACTTTAGCGTGTCTGATCGCAGGATCAGGTTCCCCGTTACATCGTAGGGATCTAGCTTAGTTCTATCGTAGGGACAGATATCCCTGTCTTTCCTTAGTGCTTGTAGCAGAACATAACAAGAGGTACAGACAACCAAGAAGAGCCACGGCTGAAAAGATTGGCAAACTGATCAGGACAAGTCTGTAATTTGTAAATAAAGTCCGCTAGAGAAAGTGCAAGTGCATCGTGCTAATAGAAAGAAACTATGCAATAAGGTAAGTATATGTTATCCATGTAAACCAGCAGTAGAATTGTTATATGGGACCCAAAATAAAGCCCCATAAAAATAAGAAAGCAGAACAATTGTGCACAGTACAGTATGAATGCCCAAGGGGTTTACCTTAAGAGGCCGTGGCTCCTCCCACCCCCTTAACCCCTTAAGGATCTAGCCATTTTGTAGGTTAATGACCAGGCAAATTTTTACAATTCTGACCACTGTCTCTTTATGAGGTTATAACTCTGGAACGCTTCAACGGATCTTGATACAGTAAAGATGTATATCTTTGTACCGTGTTGGCCAGTAGATAGAAAAATATTTAGAGTTGAGAGTCCTCAGTGGTTGATACCTTTTAATGGCTAACTGAAAAGATGGTAACAAATTGCAAGCTTTCGAGACTACTCAGGTCTCTTCATCAGGCAAAGACTAATACAACATCTGAAGAATCACATATTTATACACAAAACAGCACAGAAAAAATGCAATAGGTAAGACAAGTGACGTGAAGCAGAATAGTCATTATGGCAGAGGGATGAGCATAAATATTGGAACAGTTCATAGATAAGGAGTGTGAAAGTTTTATTACCCTCTGATTGGGGTCTAGTAATGTTTTGTGATGTTTTCACAGGGTATTTGGAGTAAATTCCTTAATTGATATAGAACGTCATAAATCCGTGTGACAGGTTCATTCCAGCATTAAGAGTGTCAAAGGTCACCATCAATTTGTATTCGCAAATTCTTCTTTGTCTACGAGATGTGAAGTTGCCTCTCAGTACAAGTATTTTCATATTTAACATGCTATGATCAGGGGAGCAAAAATGTTTTGCCACAGGTAGATCCATTCTTTTTTCTCTTATTGTGTGGCGATGAGAATTCATCCTTGTTCTCAGTTTTTGCCGGGTCTCTCCCACATACAGACCCCCAGTTGGACATTTAGTACATATAATTAGGTACACCACATTAGATGTGATGCAGCTGAAAGTACCTGGTATCTTGTAGTCCCGATGGGAGTTGGGGATCTTTATCTTGTCCGTGGTCATTATAAATGGACAAGTTTTGCATTTCTTCTGGTTGCAAGGAGAGGTTCCTGCAGCTGTTGGGGAGGACAGGGAACTTCTGACAATGATGCTTCTTAGATTTGGGGGCTGCCTAAAACACAGTAGAGGGGGATCTGGAAATATGGATTGTAGTCGGGCATCTTTTTGTAGTAAAGGTTGTAGTTTCCGTGCAGCTCCCCTTAGCACCTCCAGATTTGGATTGTAGGTGACCACTAGAGGCACCCGGTTATTTTCTTCTTTAGCTTTGTAATGTAACAGGTGATTCCTTGATATTCTGGTGGCTCTTGTAATTTGGTTTTCAATTATTCTTGGATGGTAGCCCTGATTTAAAAAGGTCTTTCTAAGGCGACCAAGGTGTTCATCTCTATCCATGGGGTTCAAACATATACGGTTGTATCTGATGGCTTGGCTGTAGACAATAGAGATTTTTATGTGTTTTGGATGGAAACTGTCCCATTTAAGGTATGTCGGACGGTCGATTGGCTTCTGATACAGGGATGTCTCTATTTCATTGTTCTTTATTTTAATTATGGTGTCCAAAAAGTTAATTTCAGTGCTGGAGTAGTTGAGTGTTAAGTTGATGGTGGGATGAAATTGATTGAATGTTCATGGAACGTCTTTAGCTGTTGCTCAGACTCCGTCCAGATGATTAAGATATCATCAATGTAGCGGTAGTAGGCCCGAGGCCTGATGGGACATGAGGACAGAAAGTCGCTTTCAAGCTTGGCCATGAAAAGATTTGCATACTGAGGAGCCATTTTACTTCCCATAGCTGTGCCAGTCTCCTGTAAATAGATCTTGTTGTCAAATTCAAAGTAATTGTGGGTGACGTTCCATGAACAGTTCAATCAATTTCATCCCACCATCAACTTAACACTCAACTACTCCAGCACTGAAATTAACTTTTTGGACACCATAATTAAAATAAAGAACAATGAAATAGAGACATCCCTGTATCAGAAGCCAATCGACCGTCCGACATACCTTAAATGGGACAGTTTCCATCCAAAACACATAAAAAAAAACGGATTACTTACCGGTAATGCTCTTTTATAGAGCCCACGACAGCACCCACTGAGAGAGGGGATCCGCCCCTAGGAACAGGAAACCTACAGAGAGATAAAAGGGGCGGCCCCCCTCGCTCCTCAGTTGGATTACAGAGAATGAGAGGAA
Organism: Oophaga sylvatica; assembly: GCA_033576555.1. Lineage (NCBI taxonomy): Eukaryota > Metazoa > Chordata > Amphibia > Anura > Dendrobatidae > Oophaga > Oophaga sylvatica. The sequence continues at coordinate 24,794 of JARQOD010002182.1, forward strand.
CCGCCACACAAGTTTCAGTTAATTTGCTCCATAATACGTTTAAGATATATATACATATTTACACTGCTAGACTATGTACAGCAATTATATACATTTAGCCCTTCACCCAACGGAATACACCGTGCATACTTTAACTAGGGGAGGGAAGTGAGTGGGTGCTGTCGTGGGCTCTATAAAAGAGCATTACCGGTAAGTAATCCGGTTTTTTCTCTTCGCCACGACAGCACCCACTGAGAGATTTTCAGAGACTATCACCTGGGAGGGACCACCGTGTCAAGGACTGATCTACCAAACACTAGGTCTGTTGAGGAAGATAGATCTAATCTATAGTGATCATAGAAGGTAGAAGGTGAAGCCCAGGTTGCAGCCTTACATATAAGGTCTATCGGGACATCTGCTCTTTCCGCCCATGAGGAAGATATGGCTCGTGCGGAATGTGCTTTCACGCCTTGTGGTGGGACTTTCCCTTTTGTCACATACGCCAGAGATATTGCGTCTCTAATCCACCGAGACAGCGTACTCTTTGTCACTCCTGCACCTTTACGGCTACCCTGGAATGAGACAAAGAGAGCCCTGCTCTGCCTCCAGGGTCTAGTCCTGTCTAGATACATTAAGACGGCCCTTTTAACATCTAAAGTGTGGAATTTCTCTTCCTGTGGTGATGAGGGGTTATCATAAAAGGAAGGAAGGTAGATCTCCTGGGATCTATGAAATTTTGTCGCCACTTTAGGGAGATAAGATGGGTCTGTTTTTAAGACTATTTTGTCCTGAAATACTGACAGGAAAGGAGGATCTATCGATAAGGCCTGGAGATCACTCACTCTTCTCGCTGAGACCAGGGCTATTAACAAAATGGTTTTAAATGAAACATATTTTATTGGAACTGAATGGAGGGGTTCAAATGGATCTTCCGTTAAGGCGTCTAGAACTAAGTTTAACTCCCAAGATGGCATCTGTGGTATATAGATTGGTTGTGCTCGATGGCAGGCTGAGATGAACCGAGCCACCCATTTATTGCCTGCTACGTCATGACTGTATAAGGCTCCTAGAGCTGACACTTGGACTTTAAGCGTATTTACTGATAGACCTAATTCATGTCCTTTTTGCAAAAATTCTAGGATAGCCGGGATAGGTACTACATCAGATAGGTGTGCCGAATGAAATGTTAAGAATTTTCTCCAGACTCTGGCATATATATTAGTTGTGATCTCTTTTCTACTATGCAGAAGGGTATTAATTAGACTGTCTGAAAACCCTCTTTGCTTTAATAGCTGCCTTTCAAATTCCAAGCCGTGAGGCTCAGGCCTTTGACCTGAGGGTGGTGACATGGCCCTTGTGAGAGAAGGTCCCGGTCCCAAGGGAGGATCCATGGATCTGAGACCGACATGGCCCTCAGCCATGAGAACCATGGCCTTTTGGGCCAGAACGGAGCTATTAGGATTATTCTTGCTCCTTCCTCCCTGATTTTCCGGATGACGATTGGTAGTAACATCATTGGAGGAAAGGCATAAGCTAGGCGAAAATTCCACGGGGTCTGCAAAGCATCCAGTATGTCCGGACTGTCCATCTTGAACAACGAAGCAAACCTTTCGACTTGCCTGTTGTTCCTTGTGGCAAACAGGTCTATTTCTGGCTTGCCCCATCTGACTGATATCATGTTGAAGATTCGGCGACTGAGCATCCATTCTCCCTGATGTAGAGTATGGCGACTGAGAAAGTCTGCTTTGATATTGTCTGCCCCTCTGACATGCAGTGCTGATAGGGATAGGAGATGATTTTCTGCCAATCTTAGAATTTTCTCCGCGATAGACATGAGCGCTACCGATCGTGTTCCTCCTTGGTGGTTTAGGTATGCTACAGAGGTGGTATTGTCTGATAGAATCCTTGTATGAGTTCTTTGTAGCTGCGGAAGAAAGTTATATATAGCATAATATATAGCTTTTAATTGTCTCATATTTGACGAGTCCTCTACCTCAGATCTAGACCACTTTCCCTGCACAAACCTGCACAATAAAGTCTTTTAAATGCGCTCCCCATCCCAAGGGACTGGCATCTGTGGTTACTATATTTGAGGGGACCACTACCCAAGGAACTCCTCCCGAAAGATTATCTGGATCTAGCCACCACCTTAGGGAATTGACCACCTCCGATGGCAGGGATATCATACTTTCTAAATGTCCCTGTAAGCTCTCTCTTTTTGCAGGATGATTCTTTGTAATTCCCTGGTATGAAATTGGGCCCACTGGACTGCCGGAATACAAGAGGTTAAAGATCCTAGCAAGGACATGCCTGCTCTTAGTGATATTATGGGATTATTTACCACAAGACGTACTTTATTGATCACAGTTAATTTCTTTGCCTCTGGTAGCAGACATCTCTGACTTACTGAATCCAGATGAAGGCCTAGGAACATCTGACAGGTTACCGGGTGAAGCCTGGATTTTTCCCAGTTTATCAACCAACCTAATTTCTGCAAGGATGAAATTACGTCAGATAGTCTGTGCTCACACTGCAGATACGAATTTCCCACTATTAGAATATCATCCAAATATGGGATTACCAGGGTATCTTTTATTCGCAAGTATGACATCACCTCCAGCATTAGTTTGGTGAAGACGCGGGGTGCCATAGATAGTCCGAAGGGCATTGCTGTGAATTGGAGATGACGGATTCGGCCTTCTAATATTACTGCTACTCGTAGAAACCGCTGATGCGAGATTTGTATTGGTAGATGGTAATACGCATCTTTGAGATCCACGACCGCCATGTAGCATCTGGGAAATAGAAGTTTAATGGCTGACCGTATAGACTCCATTTTAAAAGTCCGGGCCTTCAAAAAGGTATTTAGCTTCTTTAAATTAACTATGGTTCTAAATGAACCATCTGGTTTAGACACTAGAAACAAGGGAGAATAAAAGCCTTTCCCTCTTTGATGAATTGGAACCTCCACTAGTACCTTTTTATGCAATAGGCCTTTAATTTCTAATTCTAATGACTCCTGTTGAGCCTGAGACTTTAAAGAAGTCAATAGAAAGGAGTCCGGAGGATTCCGGACAAATTCCAGTGCTAGACCTGATTTTATAATATTAATGGCCCAGGGGTTTGAAGTGATTTTTTCCCAGTGACAGCAGAAGTGTAAAAGCCTGCCACCAACAGGTAGATTAACACTACCTGAATTTTTCTCCTGGTTTAAAGGGACGTTTACCGAACAAGTTTCCTTTCGGTCTGAAGTCCTTATTGTTCCAGGAGTTCTGGGCTTTAAAGTCCTTCTTTCTGCCAAACGCTGGCTTTCTGAATGACCTCCTGTAGGATGGAACGTATGGATTAGGGAAGCCTTTCTTTCTCTCTGCTGCCTTGGTTAGGATGTCATCTAGTACTGCACCAAACAGATACTCACCCTGGCAGGTGTAAGCTTTCCGGGGGGGGTTAGCTCTAGGATCGCTGTCTGGGTAGACAGAATGGCACGGAAACAGTTCATTCAGACAGCAGTTTGGTGAAAACTGGCCGCAACCAGTTTTATTAAAGTCCACAGCACACAGATAAAAACAAATCATAAACAGAAAACCTGGGCTTGTCTAGCCACTAAATTACACTTAGATAGATGGCCCTCTCTATCCGGGACCCAGACTCTACCAGTCTGTGCCCAAAACAACACATATCACATATGTTACCAGTATGGAGTTTCACAGACACTCCTCTTTATGTCCGAAGGCAACTCCAATGTCCAGACTTGAGAGAGGTCACCTCCTATTCAGTCGCTATTCGCACGGATTCTCACTGTGACTACTCCTGTGTCCGGGGTACTTCCTGCACCCAGACTGAGATAGCTCACACTCTTAGAGACTGCTTCCTTGTGCCAGGACACCTCCCTGTGTCCGGGCTAAAGACAGTTCCCACACTCTTGGAGACACCTTCTGTGCCTGGGCCCCTTGTCCAGACTGAATGAGCTCTCTGACTGTGCTCACAAGCACCTACTTCTGGCTTCCTAATTAACACCTGAGTGGATTCAGGTCTGAGCTGCAAGCGTGTACTGAATGGCAGGTGTAGTGACCTTTCTTTACCACCAGGTTTACAAAGCCACACATTTCGCTCATACCAGTCAGCAAGGTACTTAGGTGAAATATACACCTCATTCACCACATATTCCTTCACTGTCTCACATATCCCCTCCCTCTTCTCCAGACCGGAGGGCTGGTCATCCAGACCGGAGGGCTGGTCAACAATCCAACAGAGACAGTGAACTCTGGACCAGTCATGGCCCTCATCAGCTTCATCCTCACCACTGTCATAGCCAACATCAGTTTTCTCTTCATCTGAAGCATCCGCACTACCCTGTACCCTCCCAGGCCTATACTCTCTGCGGGCCTCGGGTATCCTGCACTGTTTCATCTTGACTTTAGTGCCAGCCTCAGTCTCGGTATAGTGGCTCACCAGATAAGTACGACCAGGCACGTCAGAACAGCTCTGCTGATTCTTCCTCAGAAACTTTCGTACCTCCTGTTTTTGGGGCACTGACCCTGTGTCACCAACTGTCACAGGAGGTATAGGGGTTTTCTCTAATTCCTCCTGAACTTTCTTTAGCACATCTACTTTCTTAAATATCAGTTGATTCATAAATTCTACCTCACAGAACCCAAGCGCCTCTGTCATGGTCTCTGACCATTCCGAGCCACACTGTTCAAACGATTGGCACTGTAGAGGGAGCTGATCGTTTTTCTTGGTCGGTACACATAATTTATCCTCTTCTGGTACAGGCTCACTTTGCATAAGACTCAGAGCTCTTACTTCTTTCTCCAGGAGATCCTCATGGCTACGCATCTTCTCCTGTAGTTGTTGGACGTCCTTTACGTCTTCGGCCCTTTCTTCAGGCTCTTCTGGTAGGACATGCTCAGAAGCCCTACCATCAGTCTTCTTTTCCACCATGTTCTGCATCCCATCTGAGCTCCAGTGTATCTGCAGCGGCAACGGAGCGACACATCGCCCCTCCCACTCACTGGGACGTGGTTCAAGTGTAGACTCCATGAAAATGCGCCTGAGCTCACCAAGGCCAACCCGAGGTCTCAAAATCTCATCTTGGGATTTATCCAGATCCTTTGGGTCGCTCGAGAACTCCGATGGCGCACCGGGCGCCGAACTTCCGGCCCGAGCTTCGCGAGTCGCAGCCACGGATCCGGACAGTACACCGTCCACGCCGCTGTCTCCAACAGAAACATATTCCGGGGCAGAGTCATTCCCCACATCTTCAGTCTTGTTCCTCACAGCTTCACTTGAGACATCAGCCTCTGGTGAGGCACCTGGCCTGGTGTCCACCACTTCCATGGCTTTCTCCACCTCTGCAGCATCACCTTCCGAGTCCTTGGCATGATGCAGATCCACACCACACACTGACAACTTCTCATCTTCAACAGCATCCACTTGTGCTGTGTTCAGTTTCAGAGTCCTGCCTTTAAAGCTCAGCTCTCCTCCTTTCACCTTAGTCTTCGCCAGGGAACCGGCCAACTGTAAAACATCTTCAGATGCCATCTTCTGTCTGGCTGTAAGGTCAGCATCAGCTTTCTTCTCAGGACTCTCAACCTCCTCTGCTACCATGCCTTCCTCATTTGCACTGGTTGCTTTATGGTCATCAGATAATTCACTATCACTATCTGACCCCTTTTTCTCAGCCACATCTGGCTCACTGTCAGGGCTATACACTTCATTTTCATTCACATCCTGCTCACTGTCAGGGTTATACAATTCATTTTCATTCATATCCTGCTCACTGTCAGGGTTATACAATTCATTTTCATTCACATCCTGCTCACTGTCAGGGTTATACAATTCATTTTCATTCACATCTTGATCTGGAACCTTAGTTAACATGTCATCCACAACATTAACTTCACCATCTGGTCCCTCAAGTATGTGACTATGTGACAACCCCAGCACTATACTTCTATATAGTTCAGGCACTAGGAGCTGACTCACAACCTCTCCCTGGACTTCAGTGTTTATGGCAACATGAGAGAACCTCTCCTCAGAGTCAGGCTCCTGGGAAACCTCATTTAGAACAATCATATTTTCCTGTGCTGTTTTAAGAGAGGGTTCTCGCCACTGCTCACTCTCAAAACCGTCACAGGACACAGGCAAGTCAGGGACACTCGGTTCCCGAGAACCACCATCCTCGTCTCCCAACATCACCTGCAAAGGAATTTCATCACTACCACAGTCATCATTATTATCAACATCATTATCATGACTATGATCAGTATTATCATCACTATCATTATCAGCATCAGCACCATTTTCATGGTCATCATCATTATCAGGATCATCATCATCATCACATAATTTTAACATCCCACTAGCATCGTGTTTCGCCCCTCGGGACTGCGCACCCTCAGTAGGAGCTTCATCACACTGTCCATCAGAAACATTTTTCCCCCAGAGATCCTTAGACCGGGGAAAGTCATTACCCAATATAACGGGGTGCACCAGGGTCTTCACTACCCCCACTTCATATGAAACCTCCCCGAGTTTGGGGACCAAGTCCACGGCAGTCTCTGGGTAGACTTTGGTGTCTTCATGGATGTACACCACACTCAGGTGCTTATCAGGGATGAAGTCCCTATCACTCAGGCTGTCACATACGGAAGTCACTGGACTCTCTGAGTCCAAGAGGGCCTGTGCTGGGCAGTCACTTACAACCACCGGGAACCCCTGTGGTCCAGTCTCTTCGGCTGAGGTGGACACACACACAGGCTCTGCGCAGGGAGAGAGGGATCTGCCATCATCACAACACATAGGCTCCCCCTCTATTGGACAGTTGGCTGCAATTTCACGCCAGCTCCAACACTGTCCATCACACTCTCCCACCCACATGTCCCCTCGGGCCTGAACCCGCTTATCAGCATACCCCATGTCCCCAACAGCTGGAACGCTCTTACCGCGAGAGTTCAGCGTCCGGGAACTCCGAAGTGACGACCTCTCAGACAGCTGTACCTCAGGAGGACGTGCTTGGGTGTAGCGGTCCACTATCACCTTTTCAACTCCATAATCAGGCCTGCTGACTGCAGACTCCCAACTGTATCTCCAGTCATGGACTCTCCTGGCACGGGCTGCAACCGTAACACCCAGCCGGGTAAGAATCGCCGCTTTCAACTTGGCATAGTCTTCGCTGTCCTGCTTGCTCAGGTCAGCCCAGACTTTTTGGGGTTCCCCAATCAGATAGGGTACGACCACCATGGCCCATTCAGATAGTGGCAGATTCTCCTTCTCTGCCAGTCTCTCAAACCTAGTAAGATATACCTCCACATCATCACGAGGTGTCATTTTTCTCAAGGACCGTCTTACCGCCTTCTTTATAGCGGACAACGCCGGTGCCTTCACAACATTACTTCGGGACGCGACACCGAAATCCTTTTTTGGTGCTGTCATCTGCTCAATAAATAACCGGTTATTCTCCTGCTGCTGCTCCATGCTTCGCTGGGCCTGCACCAGGTACTCAACGAGTTCCTCCATACTGCCGGACTCATCTGTCTCAATCACAGCAGTCTTATGTTGCACATTAACTTGCGCCATTTGTTCAAACAGCGCCTCCATGCTGTCAGACTTCTCTGTCTTCACAACGGCAGTCTTCACTCAAGACATACACACTACACAGCTTTTTTCCACAGAAAATTCAGCCTTGCTGTGCAACCACTTTTTTTTTTTTTTTTTTTCCTTTGCAAAGTCTATTAGGGCTACTGTCTCTTTAAGACTGCTCCACAAACTTTTCTTTTGCTGCTGCACATTCCACAGTCATTTTCACAACAAGTTCAGCTTTGCTGTGCATACATTTTCTCTCTGCAGACCCTATCAGGGCCACTGTCTCTCCAAGACTGCTCCAAACAGACGTTTCTGCTGACACACACTTTTTTTTTTTTTTCTGTTGCTATTTCAATAGACTTCACCTTTAATGCTGTCTCTCGCCTCTGTGCTGCATACACACTCCAGCACTAACTGTACCAGGCCCTGCGCTGCCCGCATTCTCCACCAATTGTAAGCTTTCCGGGGGGGTTAGCTCTAGGATCGCTGTCTGGGTAGACAGAATGGCACGGAAACAGTTCATTCAGACAGCAGTTTGGTGAAAACTGGCCGCAACCAGTTTTATTAAAGTCCACAGCACACAGATAAAAACAAATCATAAACAGAAAACCTGGGCTTGTCTAGCCACTAAATTACACTTAGATAGATGGCCCTCTCTATCCGGGACCCAGACTCTACCAGTCTGTGCCCAAAACAACACATATCACATATGTTACCAGTATGGAGTTTCACAGACACTCCTCTTTATGTCCGAAGGCAACTCCAATGTCCAGACTTGAGAGAGGTCACCTCCTATTCAGTCGCTATTCGCACGGATTCTCACTGTGACTACTCCTGTGTCCGGGGTACTTCCTGCACCCAGACTGAGATAGCTCACACTCTTAGAGACTGCTTCCTTGTGCCAGGACACCTCCCTGTGTCCGGGCTAAAGACAGTTCCCACACTCTTGGAGACACCTTCTGTGCCTGGGCCCCTTGTCCAGACTGAATGAGCTCTCTGACTGTGCTCACAAGCACCTACTTCTGGCTTCCTAATCAACACCTGAGTGGATTCAGGTCTGAGCTGCAAGCGTGTACTGAATGGCAGGTGTAGTGACCTTTCTTTACCACCAGGTTTACAAAGCCACACATTTCGCTCATACCAGTCAGCAAGGTACTTAGGTGAAATATACACCTCATTCACCACATATTCCTTCACTGTCTCACACAGGGTATAGCGCAGAGTTTAGACTTAATGTGCGTGTCCCCTTCCAGACTTTTAGCCATAACGCTCTTCTAGCTGCGTTAGTTAAACCCGCCGTTCTTGCTGCTAGGCGGAGAGAATCTATTGAAGCATCTGACAAAAAGGCAGCTGCACCTTTAATTAATGGAATGGAGGCACGTAGCTTATCTCTGGATAGGCCATTTTTTATATTGTCCTCCAACTGGTCTAACCATATTAACAAGGCTCTACCCGTACATGTGGCCGATATCGCTGGCTTGAATGCTCCTATACATGATTCCCATGATCTTTTAAGCAGTGTGTCTGCTTTCCGATCCAGGGGATCCGATAACATTACAGTATCTTCCACTGGAAGAGAGGACCGGCGAGAAGTTGAGGCTACAGCCGCGTCCACCTTAGGTGCTTTTGCCCAAGAGGCTAGATCTTCATCATTGAAGGGGTATCGTCTTTTGGATGCCGCTGGCATAAAACCTCTCTGCCCTTGCTTTTCCCATTCTTTTTTAACCATATCTTTTATGGCTGGAATTATAGGAAATACTCGACCCTTTCGTTGGGAGAGACCTGAAAACATAATCTCTTGGGGAGTTTTAGGGTCTTTAACGTCCGACAATCCCATAGTGTTTCTTATTGATTTAATCAGGTTATTTATGCTATCAGTTGGAAAGCATGTATGTTCCTCTTCCTCCTCCGAGGACACAGATTCTTGCGAAGCCTGCGAATTTAGCTCTCCACTGTCTGAAGAAGACCCCACTTTAGGCGGGGTGACCTCTCTAAGGGTTTTTCTTCCCGTAACACTAGTTGCTCCCCCTAGGGCCTGTAGCTCTTCCCTAATCATTAAACGAATATCCTCCGTTCTAACTGAATTTTCTTCCTGGAGCGTATGGCCAATGCATATTTGACACAATCTTTTAGAATACGCGTCTGGGAGGGGCTGGGAGCATAGGGCACATTCCTTGTGTTTGGTTTTGTCCGTTTTTTTCGCCTAAGGATAGACAGAAAGAGGAGGAAAGGGCCATCAGCTTGACAGGTGTGATTTAAAAACACTCACCCAGTGAAGCTCTTGTCAGCACAGTACCGGCTTTGAAGTCAAAGGATCTGGCTGTGGCGTGGAGTGAGATGATTTTCCTCCATCTCTATTAGTGGAACCACTTCGCTTGGAGCGTCCACTTTCACCTTTTTTGCTGCTGCTGCTGCTGCTACGACGTGGATTAACCATGTCGTCAGAGAGGTGCGACACAGGGTCACTCGGAGCTGACATTGCTGCACACCGGAGGCCCCACAAGCGGTGCTTTTATGCAGCTGCCCGCAAAAAAACCCCCCTTTTTTTTCCATAGCGCTGACCCGGAAGTGTCATCCTTCACTTCCGGGTTTCTGCATCTTCAGCGCATGCGCGGCCGCTCTGTACCACTCTCTGCCTCCATGGTATCCTCGGAGGGCTGATTCCACCTCCGGCGATCACCGAACGCGCGCCTCTGTCTGCGACGCGTCTCTCTGCCCCGGCACTCCAGTCATGCCCCCACATTATGGCAGAGGAGGGCGGCGGCTCCTCCACGCCGACTCACATCACCTCAAGGCTCCCGGGATTCTGAAGGTAGGGCAGCCTTATTGCCATATTTATGCGAGCCAGAGCTATATCGCTCCCGGCCTCGCATTTCCACCTGGTGTGCGCCGCGTCTCTTCATCCTGTTTCAGGTGGTTAATCCCCAGTCGAGGAGGGAGTTGAATTAAAAACTCCCCCGACGCTGCTTCTGGTGCCGGAGCCCCTGCCGCTCTTATAGACACTGCGCAGGCGGTTCCCTAGCCCAGGCATCCTCTTCTCAGTAGGTTCCTCTCTTAGGAACAGGAAACCAACTGAGGATCGAGGGGGGCCGCCCCTTTTATCTCTCTGTAGGTTTCCTGTTCCTAGGGGCGGATCCCCTCTCTCAGTGGGTGCTGTCGTGGCGAAGAGAAAACTCTATTGTCTACAGCCAAGCCATCAGATACAACCGTATATGTTCCAACCCCATGGATAGAGATGAACACCTTTGTCGCCTTAGAAAGACCTTTTTAAATCAGGGCTACCATCCAAGAATAATTGAAAACCAAATTACAAGAGCCACCAGTATATCAAGGAATCACCTGTTACATTACAAAGCTAAAGAAGAAAATAACCAGGTGCCTCTAGTGGTCACCTACAATCCAAATCTGGAGGTGCTAAGGGGAGCTGCACGGAAACTACAACCTTTACTACAAAAAGATGCCCGACTACAATCCATATTTCCAGATCCCCCTCTACTGTGTTTTAGGCAGCCCCCAAATCTAAGAAGCATCATTGTCAGAAGTTCCCTGTCCTCCCCAACAGCTGCAGGAGCCTCTCCTTGCAACCAGAAGAAATGCAAAACTTGTCCATTTATAATGACCACGGACAAGATAAAGATCCCCAACTCCCATCGGGACTACAAGATACCAGGTACTTTCAGCTGCATCACATCTAATGTGGTGTACCTAATTATATGTACTAAATGTCCAACTGGGGGTCTGTATGTGGGGGAGACCGGGCAAAAACTGAGAACAAGGATGAATTCTCATCGCCACACAATAAGAGAAAAAAGAATGGATCTACCTGTGGCAAAACATTTTTGCTCCCCTGATCATAGCATGTTAAATATGAAAATACTTGTACTGAGAGGCAACTTCACATCTCGTAGACAAAGAAGAATTTGCGAATACAAATTGATGGTGACCTTTGACACTCTTAATGCTGGAATGAACCTGTCACACGGATTTATGACGTTCTATATCAATTAAGGAATTTACTCCAAATACCCTGTGAAAACATCACAAAACATTACCAGACCCCAATCAGAGGGTAATAAAACTTTCACACTCCTTATCTATGAACTGTTCCAATATTTATGCTCATCCCTCTGCCATAATGACTATTCTGCTTCACGTCACTTGTCCTACCTATTGCATTTTTTCTGTGCTGTTTTGTGTATAAATATGTGATTCTTCAGATGTTGTATTAGTCTTTGCCTGATGAAGAGACCTGAGTAGTCTCGAAAGCTTGCAATTTGTTACCATCTTTTCAGTTAGCCATTAAAAGGTATCAACCACTGAGGACTCTCAACTCTAAATATTTTTCAACGGATCTTTGCGATTCTGAGAATGTTTTCTCGTGACATATTGTACTTCATGTTAGTGGTAAAATTTCTTCGATATAACTTGCGTTTATTTATGAAAAAATGGAAATATGGCAAAAATTTTGAAAATTTTGCAATTTTCAAACTTTTAATTTTTATGCCCTTAAATCAGAGAGATATGTCACAAAAATAGTTAATAAACAACATTTCTCACATGTCTACTTTAAATCAGCACAATTTTGGAACCAAAATTTTTTTTTGTTAGGAAGTTATAAGTGTTAAAAGTTGACCAGCGATTTCTCATTTTTCCAACAAAATTTACAAAACCAATTTTTTTAGGGACCACCTCACATTTGAAGTCACTATGATGGGTCAATGTGACAGAAAATACCCAAAAATCACACCATTCTAAAAACTGCACCCCTCAAGGTGTTCAAAACCACATTCAAGAAGTTTATTAACCCTTTAGGTACTTCACAAGAATTGAAGCCATGTGGAAGGAAAAAATGAACATTTAACTTTTTTTCCCCAAAATTTTTCTTTCTACACAATTTTTTAAATTTTGTCAAGGGTATCAAGAGAAAATGAACCACAATATTTGTTGTACAATTTCTCCTGAGTACACCGATACCCCATGTGTGGAGGAAGACCAATCTTTAGGCACACGGCAGTGCTCAAAATGGAAGGAGCATCATTTGAGATTTTGAATGTCAATTTGGCTGCAATCGAGAGCGGACACCATGTCGCGTTTGGCGAGCCCCTGATGTACCTAAACAGTGGAAACCCCCATAAGTGACCCCATTTTGGAAACTATACCCCCCAAGGAACTTATCTAAATGTGTGGTGAGCACTTTGAACCCACATGGGCTTCACAGAAGGTTATAACGTAGAGCCGTAAAATTAAAAAAAATCATATTTTTTCCACAAAAATGATCTTTTCACCCCCAATTTTTATTTTCCAAAGGGTAACAGGACCCCAAAAGTTATTGTGCAATTTGTCGTGAGTACGCTAATATTCCATACAGTACAGACCAAAAGTTTGGACACATCTTCTCAATCAAAGATTTTTCTGTATTTTCATGGCTATGAAAATTGTATAATCACACTGAAGGCATCAAAACTATGAAGTAACACATGTGGAATTATACATTACACTTTACAAAAAAGTGTGAAGCAACTGAAAATATGTTTTTAATTCTAGGTTCTTCAAAGTAGCCACCTTTTGCTTTGATTACTGCTTTGCACGCAGAAAAGGTGAACGGCTGGACTCTACATGCCTGGTTCCCACTGTGAAGCATGGAGGAGGAGGTGTGATGGTGTGGGGTGCTTTGCTAGTGACACTGTTGGGGATTTATTCAAAATTGAAAGCATAGTGAACCAGCATGGCTACCACAGCATCTTGCAGCAGCATGCTATTCCATCCGGTTTGCGTTTAGTTGGACCATCATTTATTTGACCAAGAAGGAGTGTTGGGGTGCTACGCCAGATGAGCTGGCCTCCACAGTCACCAGACCTGAACCCAATCGAGATGGTTTGGGGTGAGCTGGACCGCTCACGGCTTCAATTTTGAATAATCCCCAACAGTGTCACCAGCAAAGCACCCCCACACCATCACACCACCTCCTCCATGCTTCACGGTGGGAACTAGGCATGTAGAGTCCAGCCGTTCACCTTTTCTGCGTGCAAAGCAGTAATCAAAGCAAAAGGTGGCTACTTTGAAGAACCTAGAATTAAAAACATATTTTCAGTTGTTTCACACTTTTTTGTAAAGTGTAATGTATAATTCCACATGTGTTAATTCACAGTTTTGATGCCTTCAGTGTGATTCTACAATTTTCATAGTCATGAAAATGCAGAAAAATCTTTGAATGAGAAGGTGTGTCCAAACTTTTGGTCTGTACTGTATGTGGGAGTAAACCACTATTTGGGCGCATGGCAGAGCTTGGAAGGGAAGCAGCGCCATTTGACTTTTTTGGCTAGAATTGAGATTGGATGCCATGTCGCATTTGGAGAGTCACTGATGTGCCTAAACAGTGGAAACCCCCAACAAGTGACCCCATTTTGGAAACTAGACCCTCCAAGGAACTTATCTAGATGTGTGGTGAGCACTTTGAGCCCCTAAGGGCTTCACAGAAGGTTATAACATAGAGCCGTAAAATTAGAAAATCATATTTTTTTCCACAAAAATGATCTATTTGGGCGCATGGCAGAGCTCTGAAGGGAAGGAGCGCCGTTTTGGAATGCAGACTTTGATGGAATGGTCTGCGGGTGTCATGTTGCGTTTGCAGAGCCCCTGATGTGCCTAAACAGTAGAAACCCCCCACAAGTGACCTCATTTTGGAAACTAGACCCCCAAAGAACTTATCTAGATGTGTGGTGAGCACTTTGAACCCCCAAGCACTTCACAGAAGTTTATAACGTAGAGTCGTGAAAATAAAAAAATCATATTTATTTCCACAAAAATGATCTTTTTGCCCCCAAATTTTGATTTTTATAAGGGTAACAGGAGAAATAGGACCCCCAATAGTTGTTGTGCAATTTGTCCTGAGTACACCGATACCCCATATGTGGGGGGGAACCACTGTGATCGCCTTACTGCGATCTTTGGGAGGCAGAATAAACAAATCCACAAAAGGTGAAGAATTGGTTTTATTTTTTACGCAGTTCCTCGTGCGGTATTAGTGATTAGGCGACTTTATTCTGGGTCGGTGTGATTACAGCGATACCAGATTTACACCCTTTTTTCATGTTTAGCTTCTGTAACACACTAAAAGAATTTTTTGTAAGAAAGGTTTGCATCGCCGTATTTTGAGAGCTATAATTTTTCCATATTTCGGCCGAAAGAGTCATGTGTGGGCTTATTTTTTGTGGGACGAGCGGACGTTTTTATTGGTACCATATTCGGGCACATAACGTTTTTTGGTCACTTCCTATTCCGATTTTTGTGGAAGCACAAAGAACAAAAACCAGAAATTCAGGAATTGATTTTTTTTTCCCTCCGTTCCGCTGTGGTAAAATTGATAAAGCAGCTTTATTCTTCGGGTTACTACGATTACAGCGATACCTCATTTATATATTTTTTTTATGTTTTGGCGTTTTTTTACACAATAAAAACTTTTATAGAAAAAATAAATTATTTTTGCATCACTTTATTCCGCGAGCTATAACTTTTTTATTTTTTCGCTGATGATGCTGTGTAGCGGCTTGTTTATTGCGGGACAAGATGACGTTTACAGTGGTACCATGTTTATTTATATCCATTGTTTTGATCGCGTTATTATTGCACTTTTCCAAGCGGTATGATGATACCGCTTGAAAAAAGTATAATTTGCTACTTTTTTGTGTTTTTTTTTATGGCTTTCACTGAAGGGGTTAACTAGGGTTACACTTTTATAGATGGGATTTTTACGGACGCGGCGATACCAAACGTGTATTTTTTTTTACATAAAATGTGTATTTTTAGGGGATTATTTTTTATTATTTAATATTTTTTTTATAATTTTTTTTTAAAAAAATGTTTTTTTTACCTTGTCCCTTTATGGGATTTTCACTTTTGATTGCAGGTATAATACATTGCAATGCTCCAGCATTGCAATGCATAATACCAATGGAGAAAGCTGTTGAGACCATGTTGTGAGCACGCTCTCAGCGACTTTCCGTAGCTGGATGACCCAGGGTTGTCATGACAACCCCCGGGTCATCAAGGCAGAGATCGGGCCCCGCGATTACATTGCGTGGACGCCGATCTGAGGCAGAGGGAGCCCCCGACCCTCTGCCTTCCCCCCTGAAGGCTGCGATCGCGATCGTGCTCGCTGACAGCAGTCGGGGGTTAACAGCCAGGGGAGGCACGGATGCCGCTCCCAGCTGTCAGTGCAGGAAGCTCGGCCACTGCAGCGCTGAGCTCCTGCACTGATCGTGCTGGAGATGCTGAAATTTCAGCATCTTCTGCCCGATCGCTGCTGTGTTTGGTCAGTCAGATTGACTGACCAATCACAGCGCTGTGGGTGCCGGGACCGACTACGTGCCTGTCAGCTGCGTGTTTACGTGGTAGTTCAAAGGCATAACGTGCACAGTCCGTCCTGGTGCCAGAACTTACATCTGCCACGACGGACTGTGCACGTCAATGGACATTAAGGGGTTAATGTTGGATGTTGATCATAAAAACAAAGTTTGGCCAGAAAGACTGGATCTGGTCTTGTAGGAACCATATGAGACATTCAGAGGAACAGAAGGAAGAGAAGGTAGATTCATCCAATAAGATATCAGGGATCTAGGAAGCCAACAGCCTCATTACCCTCCGCTTTCTCTTACAGGCCCATCATAATACTTTTCTTCAAGTGATTTTCTAACTTGTCAGCACATTCTACGTACCTGTCATTTGGCTTTGTAGTTTACAGATCTGTGCAGGTAACGGTCAGTGTCTCCTAATCCCAGAGGGTAGGTGGATCCTCCAGGTGGTAAGTTCTATATAAAAGGCTTTCAATGCCCAAAGTCATTTGATTAGTTTTGGGTGGCGGAGAATGTTGTGGTCTAGAGACAAAATGGTGATCATGGTAATATGGTCGGACTACACTGATAAAGCAGCCACAGCCAATCACTGAGAAGAATCTGTGACTTCTCTGCATTTAGTGGTTACTACTCACCTGGGTAGTCATATGTAGGAATCTCCTCTTTACACCGCTCATCAACCCTCAAATATTCCCCGGCACTATTAATATAGGTCAGATCTTCAACCTGAAACAAATATTGTAAAGTCACAGACAGATGAAGAAGTCACAGCTATGATCAGCTCTAATCCTGCCATCTCCACCGTTCTCATTACACAAGTATAAAACATATAATACTGGTGAATAAAACAAGACTGAGCACAAGACCTTCACAGCCGTCTACACATCATAGGGGAGATCTCATGACACCTTCTCTCCATCTACCTGATGATCCTGAGGAACATCGGGTATCTTCTTGTTTACAGTCCTGTGGAAGAAGAGGACGGGGACATCTCTCTGGTGTTGTCCTCTTACTGGATAGATCTGGAGGAAACACATACAGGACTGAATTCATTCTTTACATACAGATAATTATAGGCGTGTGTATTTAGTTCTGTCTATTACCTGGAGATGTGAGGGGCTGGGGAACCTCCATCATGACGTCTTGTACAGATCTTTGTGTCCTCTAAATACTCCCACTCCTCCATGGAGAAATAGACAGCGACATCCTGACACCTTAAGGAACCTGACACATACAATGATACCGTCATCCCTCGATCCCTTCATAGGTTACAGTATAATGTCCCAGCATTCCCAGCAGTGTCACCTCTCCAGTCAGCAGCTCAATCATCTTGTAGATGAGTTCTAGGATTTTCTGGTCATTGATGTCCTCATGTATCAGGGGGTGAGATGGAGGCTCTGTGATTGGGCTCAGGGGTCTTCCCCATCCCTCAGACACAGGGTCCTGACAGCGCTCACTAGAGGTCTTCTTCACTACTGTGTAATCCTGGTTATGGAGAGACACATTAATAAATCTCACTACAGACATTTCCGAGTCCTCACTCTCCAGTTCTGTCCGTTATTCCCATAGATAAGAATGATGTAATGTGACGTCATCAGAATCTCTCACCTCTCCAGTGAGACGGAAGAGGATCTCTAGGGTGAGGTGTAATATCCTCTCCGCCATCTTGTCTCTGTCCATATTCATCTTTGATGGGTAAATCAGGAAAATTCTCTTATGTAGAAGATCTTCAATGGAGGATCCGATATTGTAGAGACCTGAATGAGAAGAAGATGAGCCATGTAACATCATAAAAATCCTGTGTAATAATACAATTACTGGAGATAATAAGGGAAACATATGAGATTTATTATTTTACAGTATTTCAGTTTTCTTCTTTACATCTACTAATAAAATCTATATATTTAGGCCACAGACAACAAGCAGTTTCCTCCTCGGAGTCGGCAGCTGAATACGTTCCTCATAGACTCATCTTCCATAACGCTAATTCTCCTCTCATTTACCGACCCTGGAATCGGCATTAGTAATACTGCAGGAGATATTCATTACACTCATTACACGTGACAGGAGAAATAACTACTTCATGATGAGGACGACACTTCATCTTCTACTACGGCTCTAGAACATATTTCTCCAGATCGTCACTGACTTCCATCACCACCGGCGTCTATATGAATGTTTCCCGTCTTCCCCGCACTGTAATCTTCTATCACGTTAGATCTCAGCTCTGATTCACACACAGAAGTTTGAGCCTTTTATAAAAGCTTTTTTGTTTGTACAAACTTAGTGGACAGAAATTATCTGATCCCAAAGTCTCCATGTACAGTGATTTATGGGATTTATTTCTGGATTTAGGCTTTCCTATATTACAAGAAAAACACCAGAAAAAAACAGATATTAAAATGTTTCTAAAGAAAATTTGTTCTAACAATTCTTGTAAAAATAAAAAAACATGGAAAAGCAGAAGACACATTTTATTTTTTTCACACAATAAACAATTATTTTATTGTGCTGCTGCAACAAAAACCCTGGCAGTTTAACCACTTGCTGCAAACACGGCGTCTAAGAAGGTGTGACAGAGTTCGCTGATTGCCTCCGCCCCAAGTACTCGATAGTATGGGGCGTCCTAGTTACTGCGATATTTACATGCCTAATAATGGTGTCTGTGATCAAGAAACTTGGCGCTCAACTTTGAAGATATGAGATAATTTTAATGCAGTCCAAACTGTAGTACAGGATCCAGACATTTCGGTCAGTGACCTTCATCAGTGTCCTAACAATGGAAACAAAGAATGCGAAGAAAATAAATAATGAAATCAAACATCTATATACAGCTCTAGCAAAAAATTAAGAGACCACTGCAAAATTTTCAGTTTGTCTGATTTTTCTCTTTATAGGTATATTTTTGAGTAAAATGTAAATTGTTGTTTTATTCTATGAACTACTGACAACATGTCTCCGAATTTCCAAGCAATGCATTGTGTATTTATTTTCAGAAAATGAGAAATGGTCAAAATAACAAAAAATGCAGTGCTTGCAGACCTCAAATAATGCTAATAAAACAAGTTCATAATCATTTAAAAACAATTCTAATCGTTTAACTCAGGAAGAGTTCAGAAATCAATATTTTGTGGAATAACCATGATTTTTAATCACAGCTTTCATGTGTCTTGGCATGCTTTCCATCAGTCTTTCACACTCCTGGTACAAAAATGTAAGCAGTTCTTTGTTTGATGGCTTGTTACTATCCATCTTCCTCTTCATTACATTCCAGAAGTTTTCAATGGGGTTCAGGTCAGGACATAGGGCTGGCCATGACAGGGATTTAATGTGGTGGTCCTTCATCAACACATTGATTCAACTAGCTGTGTGGCATGGTGCATTGTCCAGCTGGAAAATACAGTCCTCAGAGTTGAGGAACATTGCCTGAGCAGAAGGAATCAACGTTTTTCCAGGATAATCTTGCTTGCGGCTTGATTCATACGTCCTTCGCAAAGATTAACCTGCCCAATTCCAGCCTTGCTGAAGCATCCCCAGATCATCATCGATCCTCCACCAAATTTCACAGTGGGTGCAAGACATTGTGGCTTGTATGCCTCTCCAAGTCTCCTTCTAACCATTAGATGACCAGTTGTTGGGCAAAGCTGAAAACTAGACTCATCTGAGAAGATTACCTTACTCCAGTCCTCTATAGTCCAATCCTTATGCTCTTTGGCAAACTTCAGCCTGGCTCTCCTTTGCTTCTCATTGATGAAAGGTTTTTTTTCCATCCTTATTACTTTTGGGATATTACTAGCACTTGTTTTGCCATCCAGCTTGTCCTATTGCAAGAGGATTGTGAAGACCACAGCAGAGTTTTTTTTATACTTTCCTTCATTAAGTAAGATTTGGTTCAGGTGATCACCTAATCAGAAGCACATTAAGTAGAATGAGGTGTACTCTGGTTGGAATTCAACTGACACTGGAATTGAATGGCTGTCAGACATGTAGAGAAGATGATTTTTATAAAACTGTGCAGTGGTCTCTTAATTTTGCCAGAGCTGTATATAAAACTTAGTGTGTGTATTGTAGGGATCCGCTCTGGTAGGCAGGGCCGGGCCGCAGTAATGAGGCAAACACACAGGCTTTCAATTCAAAGTTCAGTGGTTTTATTAACGGGTTCAACAATCCAGATAAAAAAATCAAAAATAGAACATAACATACTCCAGTTTGGAGAACCACTGGTCCCAGACTCACCCTTGTTGGGACGGGCTTAACTAAGCGGCTGCAGGCCAGCAGGGACTGCCAGGTGCCATTCCGGGTGGTCTGGTACTCGCTTCCTGGTGCACACTGACACATTGTAACAGAAATCACTTCTTCCAGGCTGACTCCAGCCCAAATTCCTTACTTCCACACCCCCACACTACAACAGCTCCTGGTTAAATAGGCCTAGTCCACACCCTCAGGTGAGGTACACATCAGCTGATCTGATCACGTGACTATGACCTCATCACAGGTCCTTGTGATCAGGGAAAATCCTGACCAAACTTTAGTCTGCTGGGAGAAATATATCTCCCATCCAGCAAGACCCCCTTTGGTTAACCACATGCCTTCCCCTTTGTTCAACCTTAGGAGGGTGGACACATGACATACAGTGAACTCTGGACAGGGCATCTGCGTTCCCCTGTAGTTTGCCTGCCCGATGTTCCACTGAAAATTTGAAATTTTGCAGAGACAGAAACCACCTGGTGACTCGTGCATTTCTCTCTTTGGCTTGACTCATCCAAGTCAGAGGGGAATGATCAGTTACCAACCGAAACGTTCTCCCCAACAGATAGTAGCGCAATGACTCCAGTGCCCATTTGATGGCCAGGCACTCTCTTTTACAATGCTGTACCTGGTTTCAGCTGGAGTAAGCCTTAGACTCAGGAAACTAATGGGATACTCCTCCCCGTTAACCTCCTGAGACAGTACCGCACCCAGACCTACCTCTGACGCATCAGTCTGGACAATAAATTCTCTTTTGAAATCGGGTGTGATCAGAACTGGTGCCCCTTTTAGTTTTACAAACGCTTCTTCAATCTGATCATTCCAGCGCACCATTACTGACTTCCTCCCTTTCAGGCAGTCAGTTAACGGCGCCGACAGGGTTGTAAAATTGGAATAAACCGCTGGTAATATCCCACTAACCCCAAAAACCCTTTCACTTGTTTTGTGGTGAGGGGACGGGGCCAGTTTTGGATTGCCTCCACTTTGTTTATTTGGGGTTTGATAACTCCTCTCCCAATCACATGCCCCAAGTACCGAGCTTCCTCCAACCCTATGGAACACTTCTTTGGGTTGGCAGTTAGCCCTGCTTGTCTCAGGAAATCTATCACCGCCTGTACCTTGGCTAAGTGACTTTCCCAGTCTGTACTGTACACCACAATATCGTCCAGATAGGCCGCGGCATATACGCGATGAGGACGAAGAACAACGTCCATTAACCTCTGGAATGCCGCTGGAGCGCCATGCAACCCGAAGGGTAGGACTATATACTGGAACAGTCCCTCAGGTGTTACAAAAGCCGTTTTCTCTCTCGCTGCTTTTGTTAGGGGCACCTGCCAATAACCTTTGTGAGGTCAATGACTGAAAAATACCGGGCCTGCCCAAACCGCTCTATTAACTCATCAACCCGGGGCATGGGGTAGGCGTCAAATTTAGAAATTTCATTCAGTTTTCTGAAGTCATTACAGAACCCTAGTGTCCCATCTGGTTTTGGTATTAGGACTATTGGGCTGGCCCACTCACTCTGGGACTCTTCAATGACCCTTAACTGCAGCATCTTCTTTACCTCTTCCGAGATGGCTTGTCGCCGGGCCTCAGACACCCGATATGGCTTTAGTCGGACTTTGGCCTGCGGCTCCGTGACAATGTCATGTTGGATTAGGGAGGTACGGCCAGGGAGCTCCGAAAAAACATCGGTATTTCGGCTAACAAACTCTCGGACCTCCTGAACTTGTCTAGGAGACAAAGTGTCTGCTATTTTGACGGCGGAGAGGACTTCTCTTGCCTTCTCCTGGACATGCAGGCCGTGTACAATCCTCACCAAGCGGGTCTCTGTCTTTCCATGGTTTGAGCAGATTCACATGGTATACCTGTTCTGGCTTTCTCCGCCCTGGTTGGTGTACTTTATAGTTTACGGGACCCACCTTTTCCATAATCTCATAGGGTCCCTGCCACCTTGCAAGGAACTTACTATCCACTGTAGGCACAAGTACCAACACCCGATCCCCAGGGTTAAAGGACCTTACCCGTGCCTCCCGTTTATAGACCTGCCTCTGTGACCTTTGTGCTGCTTCCATATGTTCTTGGACTAATGGTAGGACTGTCTCCATTCTCTCTTGCATTTTGGCCTCATGTTCTATCACACTTTTGTGAGGAGTTGGTTGGTTCTCCCAGGCCTCTTTAGCTATATCGAGTAAGCCACGGGGATGTCTGCCATATAATAGTTCGAAGGGCGAGAACCCCGTACAGTCATGGCCAAAAGTTTTGAGAATGACACAAATATTAATTTTTACAAAGTATACTGCTTCACTTTTTCTAATGGCAATTTTCATAAACTCCAGAATGTTATAAAGAGTGATCAGCTTAACAACAATTACTTGCAAAGTCAATATTTGGCTAGAAAATGAACTTTATCCCCCAAAACACATTTCAACATCATTGCAGCCCTGCCTTAAAAGGACCTGCTAACCTCTTTTCAGTGATTGCTCCATTAACACAGGTGTGGGTGTTGATGAGGACATGGCTGGAGATCAATCTGTCATGATTAAGTAAGAATGAGACCACTGGACACTTTAAAAGGAGGCTGGTGCTTGGCATCATTGTTTCTCTTCTGTTAACCATGGTTATCTCTAAAGAAACACGTGCAGTCATCATTGCAATGCACAAAAATGGCCTAACAGGAAAGAGTATCGCAGCTAGAAGATTGTTGACTGAGGTGCAATCTTATCGCATCATCAAGAACTTCAAGGAGAGAGGTTCCATTGTTGCCAAAAAAGCTTCAGGGCCCAAGAAAGACCAGCATGCGCCAGGTGTCATGTGTGCATTGCCACGAAGATCGTCGCGGTTGCACATTTTGACTTCTCACAGCTGAGCTGCTGTTTCTTTGTGTTTGGCAGCTAGGGAGTTAATTCTGTCTGTGCTCGGTGCTGGGACTGGGTGCAGTTTCTCCCGGCTGCAATTGATTATTTGTTGATTGGTTTCCTTTAAATTCCTGGTTGTCTGCTTGGGGAGTTGCCAGTGAAACCTTCATGCAGACCACAGATAGGAATGAATCTGTATAGACTTTAGTTGTGAGCTCCTTAGTTGTTCTAAGCTCAACTTGGTTAGAGTTTATTTCCCAGACCATTTATGTTCCTTTGGTTTTTGAGTGTGTATGCAAGCGAGTGTTATCCTGTCTGTCTTATATGTCTAATATGTGTATTTAGCTAAGATCAGCCCATATCCCTTTGGTGGTAGTCAGGATCCTTCTTAGGACTGATTACAGGGTTCAGGGTCTGATAGGAGACAGGGTTAGGCTGGAGACTTGGACCTCTGAACCATTATCAGTACCTCCAAGGTGAGGGATTAGTTAGGACCCCAGTTTAGGGTCAGGTTAGATCCCGGTCCACCTCTTTCCTGTTTCAGCTCATCAAGTCCTCAAGATTAACCCTGAGTTCAGCAGATATCGTGTCAGGTAAATCTATTCTATACTTACATGCTGATGTTGCTATACTAGTTGTTGTATAGAGTGTTGTTCCTGTATTAATAGTTTACTGACATTGTATACATATCATTAGACAGCGTGACACCAGGACCGTCTCTTAAAAGTATTTCAGCTGTGGGATAGGGCTACAAGCAGTGCAGAGCTTGCTCAGGAATGGCAGCAGGCAGGTATGAGTGCATCTGCACGCACTGTGAGGCGGAGACTCTTAAAGCAAGCTTGGTCTCAAGGAGGGCAGCAAAGAAACCACTTCTCTCCAGAAAAACATCATGGACAGACTGATATTCTACAAAAGGTACAGGCAGTGGACTGCTGAGGACTGGGGTAAAGTTATTTTCTCTGATGAATCCCCTTTTCGATTGTTTGGGACATCAGGAAAACATTCGGAGAAGACAAGGTGAGCGCTATCACCAGTCTTGTTTCATGCCAACTGTTAAGCATCCTGAAACCATTCATGTGTGGGGTTGCTTCTCAGCCAAGGGAATCGGCTCTCTCACAGTCTTGCCTAAAAACACAGCCATGAATAAAGAATGGTACCAGAATGTCCTCCAAGAGCAACTTCTCCCAACCCTCCAAGAGCAGTTTGGCGATCAACAATGCTTTTTCCAGCATGATGGAGCACCTTGCCATAAAGCAAAGGTGATAACTAAATGGCTCAGGGAACAAAACAGAGATTTTGGGTCCATGGCCTGGAAACTCCCCAGATCTTAATCCCATTGAGAACTTGTGGTCAATCATCAAGAGACGGGTGGACAAACAAAAACCTAAAAATTCTGACAAAATGAAAGCATTGATTGTGCAAGAATGGACTGCTATCAGTCAGGATTTGGTCCAGAAGTTGATTGAGAGCATGCCAGGGAGAATTGCAGAGGTCCTGAAGAAGAAGGGTCGACACTGCAAATATTGACTTGCTGCATTAACTCATTCTGTCAATATAAGCTTTTGTTACTCATATGTTTGCAATTATTATATTTCTGTCTGTGATAAAAACATCTGTCAAACACACATAAAAACCAGAGGGCAGCAGATCATGTGAAAATATAATATTTGTGTCATTCTCAAAACTTTTGGCCATGACTGTAGATGCCTGGGGCACCTCCCGCACTGCAAACATCAGGTATGGCAACAAGAGATCCCAGTCCTTACCATCTTTAGAGACTGCTTTTTTCAACATATTCTTCAGTGTCTTATTGAACCTTTCTACCAAACCGTCTGGGGATGATAGACCGATGTGCGCAACTGTTTAACACTTAACAAGTGACAGAATTCCTTCATGATTTTGGACATAAAGGGGGTCCCCTGGTCTGTTAAGATTCCTTGAGGGATTCCCACCCGGGAGAACATACCCATGAGTTCTTTTGCGATAAGTTTGGCGGAGGTGTGGCGCAGAGGAATGGCCACAGGATACCTGGTAGCGTAATCTAGAACTACGAGGATGTGTTGGTGACCCCTTGAGGATTTATTAACAGGCCCCACCAGATCCATGGCTATTCTCTCAAACGGGACCTCTATAATGGGTAATGGCACCAAGGGACTCCGAAAATGAGGCTGGGGACTGGTAACCTGGCACACGAGACAAGAGTTACAATACCGTTTAATTTCTTCATAGACCCCTAGCCAGTAAAACCGTTGTAGAATTCAGTCTAGGGTTTTCTTTTGGCCCAAATGTCCCCTCAGTACATGCGCATGCGCTAAGTCCATTACCAACCTACGATAGGACTGAGGTACCAGCAATTGCTTGACCATTTCCCATGTATTTTCTCAACCCGATACAGCAAATCTTGGTTCAGCTCGAATCGGGGAAATACTGTAGCTGCCCCGGGTTGTTGAGGTTCCCCGTTGACAACCAGTACATTTTCCCGGGCTCGAGTCATCGTAGGGTCCCGTAGTTGCGCCGTACCAAAATTGTCACCTGCCACATTTAAGTCTGACAATTCTGGTCCCGGTGGCAAGTCTTCCACCTCCCCAGCTAACGCTTCTATAGGAGAGGGTTATTCCTCCTTCACCAAAGGAACAGGTACTCCTACCGCCAGCACATCTTCCTCTGGGCCACCAGGTTCATGCCCGATTTCTGGAGAATACAACCTGGTTGCCACTGGTGCCGACGACTGTTCCATGGGAGGGGTAATTACAGGCCAAAGCACAGAAAACAACGGAAAATCTCTCCCCATTATTACCTTCTAATGCAAATTAACCACCACCCCCACCTCGTGGCACCTCCTCCCCGCTGGCGTGTTTATCATCATCAGGGCGGTAGGATAATGTTTTAGGTCCCCATGTATACACAGCACACCTTTTTCCGACCAGTATACTCGCTGATTTGGACGTGGCTGGCTCGTATTAGGGTCACGAGACTCCCTGAGTCCAGTAGAGTCACAGCAGGGTTACCCTCCACCTCCACTTTACACAAATGGTTCATATTGGTTCCCTCTGGTTTGCCCACTGCACACATGTGTTCGGCATAGTGAGACTGATAGTACCCAAAGTTTGTGTCCATGGGCTCAGTCAGGTGGGGGCAATCAGCTCTCACATGTCCTGGTTCTTGGCACCGCCAACAGATTACAGGGCCCCTTTCGTCCCCTGACCCGTACTGAGCGGCCTTCCGGGTCTCTGCTCCCGAGCTGCGGGTGAAGGTTTGGGGAATTTACTCGGTACCTTCCGGGTAGTCTCTCCCTGTATCTCCTTGGTAGCCCCATATTCAATGAGGTCTACCATTTGGAGACCATCAGTAGGGGCTGCCTGTCCGACCCATGTTTGAAAGGTGTGGGGCAAAGTCCTCCAGAACTTATCAGTTACTATACGATCCAGCATAGCGCTGGGTGAAACCATCTCTGGCTGCAACCACTTTTCTACCAGGTTACCAAGTCATAATACTGGGAACGAGCTGACTCGGAAGGGGAAAACTTCCACTGGTGTACCCGCTGGGCCCGGACCAATACATTTACCCCAAGACGTGCGAGTATCTCACCCTTGACGATTTCGTAGTCCCTCTGGTGCTCGGGGGGTAAGTCCATATAGGCTTTCGCGGGTCCTGGAGCCAAAAATGGGTATTATACCTACCGATAATTCGGTTTCCAGGAATCCATCCTGACAGCACTATGGAGGACTCCTCCTCCTCCTTACAGGGACAGGAAGCACACGAGAGTTTAAAAGGTCCCACTCCTCCCCCTATACCTCAGTGATTTGACAAGTACCATACCATGGATCAATGCAAGTGACAATATTTAATTACTTAAACATATTACATCATATGAATTAGCATTAAAATCAACATAGACAAGGGAGGGAACTAACCGTGCTGTCAGGATGGACTCCTGGAAACCGAATTATCGGTAGGTATAATACCAATTTTCCAGGACGTTCCCCTGACAGCACTATGGAGAGTACCAAAGAAACCCTCCTAGGGTGGGACTACGGCCTGTAATACTTTTCTACCATATGCCGTCTGTTGTCCTGCTAGCACATCTAGTTTGTAGTGCCTGCAAAAGGTATTTATCGTAGCCCAAGAGGCTGCTTTACAAATTTGTTCTAAAGATGCACCTGCTCTTTCTGCGCATGATGCTGACAAGGCCCTGGTAGAATGGGCTTTTATTTTTATGGGACAAACTACACCTTCAGATCTGTAAGCTTTTATGATTAAGGTGGTAATCCATCTTGCGATGGAAGGCTTAGAAGCTTTTTTACCCTTATTTTTACCTCCATATAAAATAAACAAATTAGGGTCTTTCCTCCAGCCCCCAGTGGCCTCCAGGTAATGAATTACTGCCTGTCTAACATCCAAGGAGTGTAAGGCTTGTTCTTTAACATTTGAAGGTTTTTCACAAAAGGATGGAAATTATTTCCTGGTTGCGATTTTGCAAAGAGGCTACCTTGGGCATGAAAGCAGGGTCTAGTTTCAATACCACATGATCCTCTCTGATCTGCATATATGGGTCTTTAATGGATAAAGCCTGAATTTCCCCTATTCTTTTGGCTGTGGTAATAGCTACCAAAAAGGCTGTTTTCATTGATAGGAGAGAAATAGGCAAATCCTTATTTGGAGTGTAAGGAGTTTTACAAAGTGCCCCCAGAACTAGATTTAAATCCCAGGGGGGAGACAATTGCCTTATAGTAGGCCTTAATCTTTGGATTGCTTTAACGAATCTAACTACCCAAGGGTGTGAAGCTAAAGGGTAATCCATGTAAGTACTTAAAGCTGAGATCTGTACTTTAAGTGTACTAGGTCTAAGACCCATATTAAACCCTGTTTGAAGAAAATCCAGTACTCGCGGAACATCCGGGACTCCGGCTACAATATCAGACCTGCCACCTTCCAGACAGAACTTCTTCCAGATTTTATAATATATTGCTGAAGTTACAGGTTTTCTGCTGGCCTGGATCGTTGTTATCACTTGATCTGAAAGACCACGAGCTTTTAGAATGTCCCGTTCAGGATCCAGGCTGACAGGTGCAATCTTTCTGGGTCCTGGTGTAGAACTGGTCCCTGGTGCACTATGTCCTTCCACTGGGGAAGCTCGATTGGATCCTCTCTGGTCATGGCCCCCAGTAGAGGAAACCAGCTCCTCGTCGGCCAGAACGGAACTATTAGTACCACTGACGCACCGTCTTCCTTTATCTTCCTCAGAACTGCTGGTATCAATGCTATTGGCGGGAATGCATAATTTAGAGGTTCGTTCCACCTCTGACTCAAGGCATCTACTCCTTCTGGATTGTCTGCTGGGTTCAGTGAAAAAAACCTTGGTAGTTTTGCATTTTTCCTTGTAGCAAATAGGTCCACTTGAGGTGTTCCCCAACGTTGACATAATAACCGGAAGACCTTCTGGTTTAACTCCCACTCTGTCGGGTAGATCTTCTGTCTGCTTAAATAATCTGCCACTAGGTTTTGTGAACCCTCCAGATGAACTGCAGTTATGGAAAGGATCGTTCGTTCTGCCCATACAAATATCTTCTCTGCAAGGTCCTGCAGTGTTCTGTATCGAGAGCCTCCTTGATGTTTGATGAAGGCTACTGCTGTCATGTTGTCCGATAGGATCTTGACGTGCTGGTTTCTTAAACGGTCCTGATTCCTTCTTAAGGATTCCCAGATCGCATACAACTCTCGGTAATTCGATGACATTCGTCTGATTTCCTCTGGCCATCTGCCCTGAAGAAACTTCCCTTCTAGATGGGCTCCCCACCCCCATGCGCTTGCATCTGTAGTTATTACTATATATGGGGATGGAATCCAAAGAACTCCTCTTCTGAGATTTTTGCTTTGTGCCCACCAAACTAACGACCTCTTTGCTCTTGCCGAGAGGTGGATCCTTTTGTCTAGGGATGACTGATGACGATCCCACCACGATAGCACCTCTCTTTGTAGGGGTCTTGAATGAGCTTGAGCCCACCTGACGCATGGTATACATGATGTCATTACTCCCAGAACTTGCATAGCTCTTCGAATGGTAACTCGGTTCTTTACCATCTCTGCCACTTTCTTTTTCAAAGATCTTTGCTTGACCTCTGGCAGGAAAGCTGTTCTGGCTCTTGAATCGAGGAGTACTCCTAAAAATACTCTTTTTGTACTGGGAGTTAAGTGAGATTTCTCTCGATTTATCACCCAACCGAGAAATTCTAGTACCGCCATTGTTCGCTCTGTATGGTAATTTAGAATTTCTGCTGATCGAGCCACTAACAGAAAGTCGTCCAAGTAAGGTATTACTACAATTCCTTGGTTTCTTAGATAGGCTACGACCTCTGATATTAGCTTCGTAAAAACTCTGGGAGCAGAAGCTAGTCCGAATGGCAGACCCTGAAACTGGAAGTGGCAGGTGGATTCTGGTAGGCTTACAGTAAATCTTAGAAGTTCCTGCGAGGCTGGATGGATGGGCACCTGATAGTAGGCATTTTTTAAATCTAGGGTACACATTACCGAATTTTTGTCTATCAATGGAATTGTTGACTTTATAGACTCCATTCTGAATCTTTTGTAGCGAACATACTTGTTCAATGGTTTGAGATTCAGAATTGTTCTTGACTCTCCTGACGGTTTCATTATTGGAAAGAGAGAGGAATAGTGACCCGACTTTTCCTCTGACCCAACAACTGGCACAATGACTTTTGAAGAGATTAAGTCTTGGATGTCCTGAAACATTCCTAAATTTTCCTGAACCACAGTGGGAGATATGTATCTCTGGGGCGGATAGGATACCAGTTCTATTCTGTAACCTTCCTTTATAGTTTGTAGGACCCACTCGTTTTTGGTGACCTTTTCCAGTTCTCTGCCGAGAACAAAAGTCTGCCCCCTATGTGCCTGGCGTCATTGTTTTCTAGGTTTTGAGGAAGATCCAAACAGTGAACTCCTATTTCCTCTATTTTGAGTATAGGAACCCTTATATGTTCCCCTGCTAGGTCTACCTGTGTCCTTATAAAATGGTTGTCTACGGAAGGCTGGTTTCTTCCGAAAGGATTGAAACTTTTTAGGCTTCTCCTCTGGAAATTCTTTTTTGCTATCTGAGGCCTCCAGAATATCATCCAATGCCTGACCAAATACCTTTGATCCTGCAAATGGTAATGAACATAATTTATTTTTAGAGGCATTATCCCCCGACCAGGATTTCAACCAAATAGCCCTCCGGACTGCATTGGATAAAGAGCTATTTCTGGCAGAAAACCTGACTGACTCAGCCGAGGTATCAGCCAGAAAGGCTGTTGCTGACTTAAGAGGAAGAGATTCTAAAATTTCAGCTCTAGGGGTCCTATTAGCCAGTTGATCCTCCAACTGACTCATCCAGAAACACAGACCTAGCTACCGAAGTAGCCGCAATATTGGTCCTTATTAAGGCCGCCGAAGACTCCCAGGCCCGCTTAAGGAGGATGTCCGCCTTGCGGTCCATAGGATCTTTTAGACTTGAAGAGTCCTCAAAAGGAATCAAAGTCTTTTTAGCCACTTTTGCAATTGGCACATCATGTTTCTTCCCACAGCTTTGATTCCTCAGGATCGAAAGGAAGACGATTTTTAAAGTCACGTGACATTACCAGTCTCCGCTCTGCGTCCTTCCATTCACACAGAATCATGGTTTTAATATGGTCACTAATAGGAAAAACTTTATCGATCTGAGCTGTAAGACCTCCAAACATCAAATCCTGTCTGGATTGGGGTCGTGGGACATCTTCCATATGCATAGTACTTCTTACAGCCTGGACCAAATCATCCGTATCTTCCACCGGGAACAGGTACCTCCTGGCCTTTTCCTGGACTTCCGTCTGAACTTCACCTTCTTCCTGCTCCGAGTACTGTATCTCCACGTTTTCTTCTGATTCCAGATCCGGTTCCTCTTCCAACTCCATCCTAGGTCTCTTACGGCTTGGACCCTGACTAGTGGGCTGCTGTTGTGAACTAGCTGATAATGATGCCTGCACTTCTTCCTTAATCAGGATCCTCAAGTCAGATAATAACGAAGATCTTTCTTGCTCCAAGACTGCTGCTGTACAAGTACAACAGACCGCTTTTTTATAAGCGTCAGGAAGCTTCGTCTGACATGTAGAACAGCGATTAGTTTTCGCCGAGGCTTTGCCTCTCTTCACTGTCTGCAAAGGTGTAGATGAAGTATCCTTGTCCTAAGTAATACAACAATATGTATACTAAGGATCGAGTCTGGATTACTTAGTGAGAGTGGAGTTTTTGCGCTAAGCGCACTTACCCCTGCCTCCTCTCTGGATTTCTCAGACTCCATGTCCATCCGCAGAAAAGGTTTACTTTGCTGCCTTAGGACTACTATGGTAGCTGCCGCACGTACTCTGTTACCAGATTAGCGATCAGCATTCAAACGCTACCTTTCGCGCGCTTTTATAGCGTTCTGCGACGTCTTTAGCGCCGCCCATACTGCGTTCCACCTGGAACGCAAAAACCAAACGCGACGCGCTTTTCATACCTTTTTGCGTTCTACTTCCGAACGCATGAAGTTTTGCGATACCTCTGAGACGCTTTCCGACCTCCTGCGTTCTATTCCGGAACGCCCGCTGACCTCACGTTTTCGCGTCACCGGAAGTGACGCTCAGTTTCCAGTCGAGGCCTGTTCGGCGTTCCTCCCTGGACCAGGAGGAAGACGCCTGAGCCGAGAGCCTCCCAACGGAAGGAGCGGCTCTTACCCGGGAGCTCGTCTGCCCCCGGTCTTTGGAGCAGAGGGACTCCCAAGGAGGGAGTTTCGGCTCTGGACCTCTTGACAGGGGGAAGGATTTGGACGAACCGCACGATCCGCCTGGGCCCGGTAAGTTACTGCGTTCCTCGCAGCGATCTCTCGTGTGTCCCTCCATGCAGGGACAGGAAAAACACTGAGGTATAGGGGAGGAGTGGGACCTTTTAACCTCTCGTGTGCTTCCTGTCCCTGTAAGGAGGAGGAGGACGTCCTCCATAGTGCTGTCAGGGGGACGTCCTGGAAAAAGGAGCCACGATTTCGGCCCACTGGTCCCGGGGTAGTCTCTCCCTTCAGCCACGCCTTCAAACATCTCCAGGTACACCTCAACGTCATCTGATTGCTCCATTTTTGGAATCGCTGTACGCACCGCTTTCCGGTCACCCAGACGGTCCCGGGCAGCTCCTGCTGTCAGCGGCGCTGTAATGTGCTGCATCAGAAGACTGTTGGTTTCCTGTTGCTGTCGACTCAATATCTGCTGCTGCTCCATAGCCTGCTGCTGTATAGCCTGCTGCTGAGGCATAGCCTGCTGTTGCTGCTGTGTAGCCTGTTGCTGCTGCATAGCCTGCTGTTGCTGCTGTGTAGCCTGCTGTTGCTGTCGCATGGCCTCCACAAGCATTTTTATCATGCTCTCCATCTCCGGACAGTTCTCCACCGGGTTTTGCGTCACTTTCTTCACCCAGGACATTTACTGTCATGCAGAGAAAAAAAACAGCCTGACCTAACTGCGTTGCCCGCATTCAAGCCACCAATTGTAGGGATCCGCTCTGGTAGGCATGGGCCGGGCCGCAGTAATGAGGCAAACACACAGGCTTTCAATTCAAAGTTCAGTGGTTTTATTAACGGGTTCAACAATCCAGATAAAAAAAAAAAATCAAAAATAGAACATAACATACTCCAGTTTGGAGAACCACTGGTCCCAGACTCACCCTTGTTGGGACGGGCTTAACTAAGCGGCTGCAGGCCAGCAGGGACTGCCAGGTGCCATTCTGGGTGGTCTGGTACTCGCTTCCTGGTGCACACTGACACACTGTAACAGAAATCACTTCTTCCAGGCTGACTCCAGCCCAAACTCCTTACTTCTACACCCACCTACTACAATAGCTCCTTGTTAAGTAGGCCTAATCCACACCCTCAGGTGAGGTACACATCCGCTGATCTGATCACGTGACTATGACCTCATCACAGGTCCTTGTGATCAGGGAAACTCCTGACCAAACTTTAGTCTGCAGGGAGAAATATATCTCCCATCCAGCAAGATCCCCTTTGGTGTACCACAGTATGTATGTGTGCCAAGCCACGTCCACTCCACACGCAAAGCCCCCTATAATAAATATCTAATATATACACACACACACATATATATTATCCAATCTAATTATTACAAGTGAACCATAATTCTGCAGTTTTGACATAAAACAGTTATCAATGCAGAAAATCCTAATACAACTAACAAGATGCTAAAGCCATGATGAGGAGGCAAGGAAAGCAGCAACATCCAAATACCATCAAAGGGTAAGACAGGTCCTGAAGAGTCAGCTTAATGGAAAGAATAAAATCCGTGCCATCAATACAAATGCCCTTCCAGTTATCAGATACCCTGATTGCATAGTGTGTCGGCCAAATGAGGAGATGGAAGCTATAGATGTTTAGACACGAAAGCTCCTCACAATGCATGGAGGTCTCCACCCTAATTCTAGCCCCCAAATATTGCATACCAACAGAAAGGAGGGTGGTCGAGGCTTGATAAGCATCAAAGCCACCATCAAGGATGAAACACGGAGTATCCAGGAACACATCAGAAAAATGGCACCAAAAGATGAGATGCTGAGAGAAAGCCTACGGCAGCAATAACAACAGATCAGAAAGGAAGAACAACAACATGAAGAGACATGGCAATACAAGCCGCTGCATGGGATGTACCATCGACAGATAATGGAGGTGGCTGACATGATGAAATTCTACCAATGGCTGGAGAAAGCTGGACTCAGACAGCACAGAGACACTAATCCTAGCGGCACAAGAGCAAGAACTAAGTACCAGATCCATAGAAGTAGGAATCTACCACACAAGACCCAAGGTGCAGACAATGCAAAGAAACCTCAGAAACCATTCAACACATAGTGGCAGGATGCAAAATACAAGCAGGAACAGCGTATACAGAATGCCACAACCAAGTAGCGGGAATTTTATACAGGAACATCTGCACAGCATATGGGCTAAGTCCTCCTAAGTCCAGGTGGGAGACCCCAGAAAAAGTGGTGGAGAATGAAAGGGCTTAAATTCTGTGAGACTTTAAGATCCAGACAGATAAGCAGGTGTTGGCTAACCAACCAGACATTGTCATAGTAGACAAGGATCAGAAGACAGCAATGGCAGTGCCAAGTGACAGCAACATCAGAAAGAAGGAATATGAGAAGCTGGAGAAATATCAGGGCCTCAAAGGAGAACTGGAGAAGATGTGGAAGGTGAAGGCAACAGTGATTCCAGTGGTGATAGGAGCACTTGGAGCAGTGACCCCTAAGTTGGAAGAATGGCTACAAAAGATCCCAGGAGCAACATCTGAGCTCTCTGTCCAGAAAAGCATAATGCTGGGAACAGCTAAGATCCTGTGCAGAACCCTCAAACTCCCAGGCCTCTGGTAGAGGACCCGAGAATGAGAAAAAACAACAAAGACCACACCCAGTGGAAGTTTTGTATATATATATATATATATATATATATATATATATATATATATATATATATATATATATATATATATATATATATATATATATATATATATATATATATATATATCTAATATATATATTTCATAGGCACATCTTCTTGACCACAACAGGTTACACTGCCTGTGTTGCCCAGAGCAACCTATCACTAAGCACCTTTCATTTCACCAGAGCTATTTAAAAGATGAAAGCTGAGCTGTGATTGGTTGCTATGAGCAACAATTTTCCTTGTAGACAGTTGTGGTAACTGAGGCCTATTATTCTTATCATTTCTATGGTGTTATCGTCCTTCTGTAAAGCTGGAAATAACACAATTTATTACCGTGCCGACACAGACCACCCTCTGACACAGACTGCAGGGGGAGCCCAGAATCAGGACCTTCTCTTTGTCTGGCATGAAGCATCTCATTAACTTAATAATTCAAACACAGATTAAAAAAAGAAACACAAGATGGATTTCTCCAACCCAGGTATCATTGTAATCGGTGCAACAGCGACAACCTGACAATGCCTGGTTCACTGTAAACTTATTTATACAGCTACAACCAATGCCGCTCTAAATTAGTCCTTCTTTATAATTTCTAACTCAATGGTATTACACTCAGGGGGCAGAGCACTGAAATGCTCTGTGCTGCGGGGACACTGCACCTCCACCCTGTACAGGCGGGAGGGAACCTGGAGATGACATACAGGTCTATACTATATACAGGAGGAGAGGACATACAGGTATATACTATATACAGGAGGAGAGGACATACAGGTATATACTATATACCGGGGGAGATGGCATACAGGTATATACTATATACAGGGGGAGAGGACATACAGGTATATACTATATACAGGGGGAGAGGACATACAGGTATATAGTATATACAGGAGGAGATGGCATACAGGTATATAGTATATACAGGAGGAGATGGCATACAGGTATATACTATATACAGGAGGAGATGACACAGGTATATACTATATACAGGGGGAGATGACATACAGGTATATACTATATACAGGGGGAGATGACATACAGGTATATACTATATACAGGGGGAGATGTAACACAGGTATATACTATATACAGGGGAGATGACATACAGGTATATACTATATACAGGGGGAGATGACACACAGGTATATACTATACACAGGAGGAGATGACACAGGTATATACTATATACAGGGGGAAATGACACACAGGTATATACTATATACAGGAGGAGATGACACAGGTATATACTATACACAGGAGGAGATGACAGGTATATACTATACACAGGAGGAGATGACACAAAGGTATATACTATATACAGGGGGAGATGACACAAAGGTATATACTATATATAGGAGGAGATGACACACAGGTATATACTATATACAGGGGTGATGACACACAGGTTTATACTATATACAGGGGGAGATGACATACAGGTATATACTATATATAGGAGGAGATGACACACAGGTATATACTATACACAGGAGGAGATGACACACGTATATACTATATACAGGAGGAGATGACACACGTATATACTATATACAGGAGGAGATGACAAACAGGTATATACTATATATAGGAGGAGATGACACATGTATATACTATGTACAGGGGAGATGACATACAGGTATATACAGGAGGAGATGACACACAGGTATATACTATATATAGGAGGAGGAGGAGATGACACAGGTATATACTATATATAGGAGGAGATGACATACAGGTTTATACTATATACAGGGGGAGATGACATACAGGTATATACTATACACAGGAGGAGATGACACACCGGTATATACTATATACAGGGGAAAAAAATACCCAAAAAAAGTATATGAAAAACAGAGCCAGTTTATAGAAAAATACAAAAACAATTTTATTGGATTACAAAACAGTTTTTAAAAAAACAAAATAACAGTCATTATATATAATAATAACAAAGGAGAAGGCAAAAGACCTAGATACCGCTATTCAGAATAATGAATGCATAAGGTCATATATCACATAATACTCAGTGTAATGTCAAAAAGAATTATATAAACATGACGATGCCGTGATATCAATATATAGAACTGTCCATCAATGAAAAGATAATAAATATATATATATATATATATATATATATATATATATATAAATAAAGTGTACAGTGCACATTATGTAGAAATCATAAATATAATATTTTAATTATCCTATCAATATGGACATTATCAAAAAGTGCATGATGCAAAATGATAATATATTGAGTGCTCAAAATGAACAATAAAAAACAAAAACTGCACTGAATACTATAAAGGCGGACAGTCCCAATAGACTACCACAGCATCCCATAGATATATATCCAATATAGAGGTAGATGTAAGGAGGTAAAAAGCCTGTAACAGCAATCAAAAAATATATGAATGTATATATACACTTATATATTGGAGACCAGGCAGAAAGCCTATATCCTATAAATCAGTATCGAGAAAAAGTGTATATAAGATATCATATAAATGCATATAAACATTAATCAATACATAGGGTAAGTGTGGCACTCAGCTGCACATGTGCAGATGCAACCAAAGTTGCTTAAACGCTATAGACCCATATATATAACGAAAACAGGTTATGTATATACATGTGCTGCTATAATTATTAGCGTGCTTGTTATATATATATATGCAAATATTGCTGGATAACATAGCTGAAGACAAAAGTATCATGAATATATTATCCCTATAAGGATGAGTGTATATCTCAGAAAAATGCATATGCTGCTGTTATACTATTGCCATGGTTGAAGGCTACAACCCTAAGTAAATAGAGGAAAATCCTTCCTGTGTAGCCATAAATGCAATGGCGCTGTGTTAAGTCTGCAGCAAGTATAAACAGTAGACAAAGATGTATACAGAGCATTCAAAACTTACTGAATAACGGACAGGAGAGCCCCGACGCGCGTTTCGCAAAGTGCTTCCTCGGGGCGTGGTGTATATGAATACAAGCAGGTTTTTATATCCACCCAGCAGGAAGTCAGTGTAGCGGCTGTTAATGGCGCTTCAGCACATGCGGTGGTGGCCGGAAGCCGAGATCTCGGCGTCCAGCGTCATAGGTGCACGCCCACCAATGTGACGTCATCAAAAGTGGGCGGAGCCAACCCACAACGCTGAGAGGACGCTTAATCAAGGCAGGCAAAGCCATCCGGATGTAGAGGAGCGCACACCGCTTGAAAACTGACCATAATTGCCTATTGGTGATGTAGAATAACCAGAAAGTCCTATTGCCACTTAACATATAAACATAGATTTAAAATTATGCAGAGAGAGGAGGCTGGTGGTAAAAGAAAGAGGAAAAGTGCACATACCTTAGTGAATAGTGACACCAAGTGGGGAAAGGAAAAAGTGCAGATAATAAACCACTGAAAAAAGAGAGGTGAAAAAATGTGAGAATGAAAGAAAGTATAATATACTAGTAATAGTGATAATAATATTATTAATATTAAATAAAATATTATACTCAAAGAATATATAATGCAAATAGAAAGGGCGTGTCTAAGAGTTGACAAATAAAAATATATAGACATCAAAAGTCAAAACACCAAAAATAGGGAGGTGAAAAAGAATTATTAAAATATAACCTCATAATATAAGTGAATAAAAACCAATATAATTCTCATTACTCACATATATATATATATAAAATGTATGTGAAAGTATATATATATACCAAAAGATTTTTTTACCCAGAAGGGATAACAGAGCATATATTGAATTTCAGTTCATATGTATGCACCGAAACATGCCAAGTGATTTTCATGATGTGCGATCCAATTAGTGACAGCATCCATCTCTTTGCAAAAGAAGCAGGATTATAAATAAAAGACAAAAAACCTACAAAGATATAAGGGTAAAAGTTAATAAAAACAACACAAAATAAAAAGAGTTGATAGTACACAAACACCAACATATTACAGAAAGGGAGCATAACTCAACACTTCATTTAACCCTTTGGGGCGAACACAGTCGATAGTGAATATCCATTTGGCTTCAATTTGAGCCAAATTCTTTTTGATGTTTCCCCCACGTTTATCGCTCAGGACATGGTCGATACCTCGAACTTTCAACAAATTGCCATTACATCCATGCTTCATTTTGAAATGTCGAGGTATGGGTTTCATTTGATCCAGGATCTGGCAGTTGGCGGCATTTTGAATGTCCCTAACGTGTTCTCTCACTCTTATTCGAAGTTGTCTGGAGGTAAGGCCCACATAGATAAGCCCACAGGGGCAAGTGGCATAATATACCACATTGGTGGTAGTGCAAGTGATGTGATGTGTGATGGAGAATTCTTTGGATCCATCACTCGATTTAAATGTAGTTGCCCTTTCCATATTTTTGCATGCCATACAGTCCATACAGGGAAAAAAGCCCCATTTGGATCCTTAGGATCCAAATGGGCATACACGTTCTTGTCCTCTGTAATGGCTGTGGCTGAGGAGATCCTTAAGATTTTTGCTCCTTCGATAAGTAACTGAAGAGGAGGGAGAGATACAGTCTGCCAAAATAGGATCCTGTCGGATCAGTGGCCAAAGTTTTTCCAGCGCATTCCTTACTGAATAGGACATATTAGAATAGGTAGAAATAAACCTCACCTGCTGCTGAGAAACTGGTTTCTTTTTGTTGATCAAGAGATCCTCTCTTTTTACAAGTGATGCTTTCCTTCTGCATTTCCTTATTATTTTACCAGAGTATCCTCTCTCCTTAAAACGTCCCTGGAGATCATCAGCCCGTCTTTCATAGGTGATTTCCTCTGAGCAGATACGCTTTGCCCTTAAAAATTGGCCATACGGGATGTTCTTTTTGAGATGTCCAGGGTGAGCTGATAAGGAGTGAAGTAAACTGTTAACCAAAGTTTCTTTTCTATACAGGTCTGTCTGTAAGAGTCCATCTTCTCCCTTGAAAATCCGAATATCAAGGAAATCCACATTCATCCGACTGTAATGAAAGGTAAGTTTGATGTTGTTGTCATTACAGTTAAGTACTTTCATAAATTCAAGGAGGTCACTCTCCGTGCCCTGCCAGATAGCAAATACATCATCGATGTATCGATGCCACATCAATATATGTGAGGCTAGGGGGTCAGAGTCAGTTACAAAAATCCTCCTCTCCCACAGCCCCAGGAACAGACACGAAAAGGACGGCGCGAACGCCGCCCCCATGGCTGTTCCCTGGAGCTGTAGGAAGAGTTCCCCCTTGAAGATGAGTATTATGTGATATATGACCTTATGCATTCATTATTCTGAATAGCGGTATCTAGGTCTTTTGCCTTCTCCTTTGTTATTATTATTATGTATAATGACTGTTATTTTGTTTTTTTAAAAACTGTTTTGTAATCCAATAAAATTGTTTTTGTATTTTTCTATAAACTGGCTCTGTTTTTCATATACTTTTTTTGGGTATTTGATTCTACATATATGAATGAGCGTTTACAAATTGGCCTCTTTTTGGTTAAGTATTTGTATTTTGTGTTTTCAACACATATCAGGCTATGAATTTCAAAGCACGGGATCAGTCCTGGCTGGCACATGTGGATGCTATTTTCAAAGGAGAGGCAATCCCTAGTAATATTGCAGAAAGTGGAACTACTATTGAACTAAAAAATTATTTTAAAACCCTTCACAAGAAACGCATGCGGACATGGTGGAACAAGGCCTCATTGGAAGGATATTTATCCAAGAATATGATCCCTGGGGGGTTAAGAATCAAGGTTTTACCTTCCTTCCCGGTGGAGGATACACTTTTTAAAACACGGTGGGAAGAAGCTTGTAACATCTGTTCCCGCTCACTAATTGAACACCTTATCGGCTTGAACAAAAAAAGTATTGAGACTATGGAAGGGGAGATTGAAAGCTTACAGAAAAAATTAACTGAATCTCTCAGTCCCGCTCATATGGAAAGTTTCAACAAGGAATTGGACAAACTCTTCATTAATTGGGAGAAAGAGATTCAAGAGGTTAAGGCAAATAAATTTGCACGTGATGTTCAGGATTTCAAAAGTAATTCGGTTTACAAATGGCATACAGTACGGTCAATGGCACGATCCTCCTCAATGTCTTCTGCCTCCTCAAATAATGACAATACAAGCTTCAATCAACGCTTTACTAGAGCTAGACGTAAAAATGGCAATTATACTCGCCGTAATGATTCTACCAGATCAACCACTGAAAGCAACCCCGGATCTTCAAAATTGAAGGTAGTAAATCTATCACAACATGTCTTATCTGACACACAAATTGAGGTATTAAGCCTTGGTCTTTCTTTTTCTCCCACTTCCACTTTTGATTTTTTCACTTCAGTAAAGGAACTACACCTGTTTGCGAGAAAACTGGTTTTAAAGAAACTGCACTCCAAGAAAACTTTATCAGATGATCCCCAATGGAGCATACAAGAACAAGAAGCCTTAGCTATACTGTACGAGTTATGTGATGAGTCCATCCCAGAACCTTCTCAACCTGTTGGTAAGTTCACCATTAGTAAATCCAAGAACTTTCCTTCTCTCAGTTTATTCCCTGAAATTGAACTGTTTGTTAAAATGGTAACCGAAGAATTCAGAAAAATACCACAAATCTTATGCCATGATAATCTATCCAAGGCACAAAGATGTGCCTTAGGGTCATTGAAAAAACTAAAAGATGTGGTTATCAAGAGTGCGGATAAAGGTGGAAATGTGGTCATTTGGCCAACCACACTATACGAAAAAGAGGCATTTCGTCAACTAAGAGATGTGGAAAAATATAAGAAATTGACCTTTAATCCCACTTCTACTTTTCAGGCTGAACTTAAAGATTTATTGGAGGAGGCTTTCTTTGATGGTACAATAACTAAGGACTGGAAAGATGGCCTCATACCTGAATTTCCAAGAACGCCATGCTTATATCTTCTACCGAAGATTCATAAGAATTCCCGACACCCACCAGGAAGACCAATTATATCGGGAAATGGAGGACTACTGGAAAATGTGGGTAAGATGCTGGATTTTTTCTTTAAACCATTAGTCACAAACCTTCCCTCATTTTTGAGAGATACAGGGGACTTACTATCCAAGATTAACAATATCTCCTTGGAATCAGACATGTGGTTGCTGACTTTGGATATTGAATCCCTCTACACCTCAATAAGACATTGTGATGGGCTTGAAGCGGTCAGTTTCTTTCTGGAGACATCTGATATTGATGATCGTTTTCTCCGGTTTCTACTATCAATGTTGGAATTTGCACTCTCCCATAATTATTTCATCTTCAAGGGGGAACTCTTCCTACAGCTCCAGGGAACAGCCATGGGGGCGGCGTTCGCGCCGTCCTATGCGTGTCTGTTCCTGGGGCTGTGGGAGAGGAGGATTTTTGTAACTGACTCTGACCCCCTAGCCTCACATATATTGATGTGGCATCGATACATCGATGATGTATTTGCTATCTGGCAGGGCACGGAGAGTGACCTCCTTGAATTTATGAAAGTACTTAACTGTAATGACAACAACATCAAACTTACCTTTCATTACAGTCGGATGAATGTGGATTTCCTTGATATTCGGATTTTCAAGGGAGAAGATGGACTCTTACAGACAGACCTGTATAGAAAAGAAACTTCGGTTAACAGTTTACTTCACTCCTTATCAGCTCACCCTGGACATCTCAAAAAGAACATCCCGTATGGCCAATTTTTAAGGGC
This sequence comes from Oophaga sylvatica, assembly GCA_033576555.1. Classification (NCBI taxonomy): domain Eukaryota; kingdom Metazoa; phylum Chordata; class Amphibia; order Anura; family Dendrobatidae; genus Oophaga; species Oophaga sylvatica. Next base: position 67,047 of record JARQOD010002182.1, read on the forward strand.
AAAGCGTATCTGCTCAGAGGAAATCACCTATGAAAGACGGGCTGATGATCTCCAGGGACGTTTTAAGGAGAGAGGATACTCTGGTAAAATAATAAGGAAATGCAGAAGGAAAGCATCACTTGTAAAAAGAGAGGATCTCTTGATCAACAAAAAGAAACCAGTTTCTCAGCAGCAGGTGAGGTTTATTTCTACCTATTCTAATATGTCCTATTCAGTAAGGAATGCGCTGGAAAAACTTTGGCCACTGATCCGACAGGATCCTATTTTGGCAGACTGTATCTCTCCCTCCTCTTCAGTTACTTATCGAAGGAGCAAAAATCTTAAGGATCTCCTCAGCCACAGCCATTACAGAGGACAAGAACGTGTATGCCCATTTGGATCCTAAGGATCCAAATGGGGCTTTTTTCCCTGTATGGACTTATGGCATGCAAAAATATGGAAAGGGCAACTACATTTAAATCGAGTGATGGATCCAAAGAATTCTCCATCACACATCACATCACTTGCACTACCACCAATGTGGTATATTATGCCACTTGCCCCTGTGGGCTTATCTATGTGGGCCTTACCTCCAGACAACTTCGAATAAGAGTGAGAGAACACGTTAGGGACATTCAAAATGCCGCCAACTGCCAGATCCTGGATCAAATGAAACCCATACCTTGACATTTCAAAATGAAGCATGGATGTAATGGCAATTTGTTGAAAGTTCGAGGTATCGACCATGTCCTGAGCGATAAACTGGGGGAAACATCAAAAAGAATTTGGCTCAAATTGAAGCCAAATGGATATTCACTATCGACTGTGTTCGCCCCAAAGGGTTAAATGAAGTGTTGAGTTATGCTCCCTAAATTTTTGTAATATTATGTTGTGTTGTTTTACTATAACTTTTATTGTATAACTTTGTATTTTTTGTGTTTTTTGATTTTATTAATCCTGCTACTTTTGCAAAGAGATGGATGCTGTCACTAATTGGATCGCACATCATGAAAATCACTTGGCATGTTTCGGTGCATACATATGAACTGAAATTCAATATATGCTCTGTTATCCCTTCTGGGTAAAAAAATCTTTTGGTATATATATATACTTTCACATACATTTTATATATATATATATATATGTGAGTAATGAGAATTATATTGGTTTTTATTCACTTATATTATGAGGTTATATTTTAATAATTCTTTTTCACCTCCCTATTTTTGGTGTTTTGACTTTTGATGTCTATATATTTTTATTTGTCAACTCTTAGACACGCCCTTTCTATTTGCATTATATATTCTTTGAGTATAATATTTTATTTAATATTAATAATATTATTATCACTATTACTAGTATATTATACTTTCTTTCATTCTCACATTTTTTCACCTCTCTTTTTTCAGTGGTTTATTATCTGCACTTTTTCCTTTCCCCACTTGGTGTCACTATTCACTAAGGTATGTGCACTTTTCCTCTTTCTTTTACCACCAGGCTCCTCTCTCTGCATAATTTTAAATCTATGTTTATATGTTAAGTGGCAATAGGACTTTCTGGTTATTCTACATCACCAATAGGCAATTATGGTCAGTTTTCAAGCGGTGTGCGCTCCTCTACATCCGGATGGCTTTGCCTGCCTTGATTAAGCGTCCTCTCAGCGTTGTGGGTTGGCTCCGCCCACTTTTGATGACGTCACATTGGTGGGCGTGCACCTATGACGCTGGACGCCGAGATCTCGGCTTCCGGCCACCACCGCATGTGCTGAAGCGCCATTAACAGCCGCTACACTGACTTCCTGCTGGGTGGATATAAAAACCTGCTTGTATTCATATACACCACGCCCCCGAGGAAGCACTTTGCGAAACGCGCGTCGGGGCTCTCCTGTCCGTTATTCAGTAAGTTTTGAATGCTCTGTATACATCTTTGTCTACTGTTTATACTTGCTGCAGACTTAACACAGCGCCATTGCATTTATGGCTACACAGGAAGGATTTTCCTCTATTTACTTAGGGTTGTAGCCTTCAACCATGGCAATAGTATAACAGCAGCATATGCATTTTTCTGAGATATACACTCATCCTTATAGGGATAATATATTCATGATACTTTTGTCTTCAGCTATGTTATCCAGCAATATTTGCATATATATATATAACAAGCACGCTAATAATTATAGCAGCACATGTATATACATAACCTGTTTTCGTTATATATATGGGTCTATAGCGTTTAAGCAACTTTGGTTGCATCTGCACATGTGCAGCTGAGTGCCACACTTACCCTATGTATTGATTAATGTTTATATGCATTTATATGATATCTTATATACACTTTTTCTCGATACTGACTTATAGGATATAGGCTTTCTGCCTGGTCTCCAATATATAAGTGTTATATACATTCATATATTTTTTGATTGCTGTTACAGGCTTTTTACCTCCTTACATCTACCTCTATATTGGATATATATCTATGGGATGCTGTGGTAGTCTATTGGGACTGTCCGCCTTTATAGTATTCAGTGCAGTTTTTGTTTTTTATTGTTCATTTTGAGCACTCAATATATTATCATTTTGCATCATGCACTTTTTGATAATGTCCATATTGATAGGATAATTAAAATATTATATTTATGATTTCTACATAATGTGCACTGTACACTTTATTTTATATATATATATATATATATATATATATTTTTATTATCTTTTCATTGATGGACAGTTCTATATATTGATATCACGGCATCGTCATGTTTATATAATTCTTTTTGACATTACACTGAGTATTATGTGATATATGACCTTATGCATTCATTATTCTGAATAGCGGTATCTAGGTCTTTTGCCTTCTCCTTTGTTATTATTATTATATATAATGACTGTTATTTTGTTTTTTTTAAAAACTGTTTTGTAATCCAATAAAATTGTTTTTGTATTTTTCTATAAACTGGCTCTGTTTTTTCATATACTTTTTTTGGGTATTTGATTCTACATATATGAATGAGCGTTTACAAATTGGCCTCTTTTTGGTTAAATATATACAGGGGGAGATGACATACAGGTATATACTATATACAGGGGAGATGACATACAGGTATACACTATATACAGGGGAGATGACACACAGGTATACACTATATACAGGGGAGATGACACAGGTATACACTATATACAGGGGGAGATGACACACAAGTATATACTATATACAGGAGGAAATTACACACTGTTACGGCTGACGAAACGCATGAAATATAAAATTAAAGGTGCGTTCGCAGCCCGGGGTCCACCGTGCAGGAGAAACCTGCTGCTAGCAAATGGCGCTATATGGCGGTATAAGCGAACTCTGTTACTTCACGGAGTCGCAACATAAACGCTGTGTCCTGTCAAGCACAGAGGAGCACAGAGGTAACTGCTGATAGCAGTCCGTAATAATGTGGTCAGCAATGCACACAGCAAACTCCTCACAGGAGGTGCCTGTATACTAGGGGCTTATTTCAGCCAGAACCCTGAACCCAAAACACACAAACTCCTCACCGAAGGTGCCGGTATTCTGGGGGCTTATTTCAGCCAGAGCCCTGAATCCAAACTCCTCACCAGAGGTGCCGGTATTCTAGGGGCTTATTTCGGTCGAGTCCCTAAACACATGCATACGACCACACTGGCGCACAGCACATAACAGGATTCATACTAGCGCATGGCCGTGTGGTCATGCGCACCTTTTATAGCTGCAGCAATCCTCAGGACCTTCCCGGAAGGACCAATGGGAAACTGCCCCCAGACCTAGAGCAGCTTCAGGACCTTCCTAGAGGACCAATGGGATTCACTACAGTACCAGAGCATGTGACCCCCGATCTCCAATGAGAGATGTTACCCTGGGCATGCTCAGAAGGGGAAACGCAGGACTTAGTCCCAAAGACGTCTGCTCGCCGCTGACCAGTACTGGCTACAATAGCACAACCTGGAGAGGCAGCAGTAATCCTCTGCACAGTATTAGACTGGGCGAGATGCTGGGACCGACTGTCACGCTGTCTCTGCGTACCAGAGGTTAGGGGCCTAAGCTGACCCTAAGCTGGGGCCCTGATTAATCCCTCTACCTGGAGGTACTGTTAAAGGTACAGAGGTCCAGGCCGCCAGCGTAATCCCTACCTCCTGAGGATCCCTGAACCTCAGTGATCTAGTCCTGAGAAGGACCCCGATCACAACAACAGGGAACGGGATAATATAAGCCCACACACAGTACTAGACGAACGAGACAGTACAAGGGGAAAATCAACAACCACCTTGCATACAAAACTACATCACAACAACAGAGGGAACACCAACGGGTAAGGAGATAAATGATAAAGCGAGGAAGGGAAAAAACCACACACAAAGTACACTTAACTCCAAACTCCAAAATACCACAAGCCGCTCCGTTTGTCTGCCAGGAATGCTTTCACCGACACTTCCCTAGCAGACTGGCAGGTATTTGAAGGAATCCCATTACAGCAACATTAATTGCAGCTGGGCGAGGCTGGTCTCGTCTAGCACAGAGAGAGGGAGAATTAACTCCCTCACTGCCGAAAAACACCCAGCACCAGAAACTCAGCTGTAAGAAGTCAGGCTGTGCAATCGCAACGATCTTCGTAGCGACACACCCGTGACAGTACCCCCCCTTCTACAAGGGGCCTCCGGACCCTCAGGGCCGGGTTTATCTGGGTGAGTAGTGTGGAAGGCCCGAATTAATCGGTCTGCGTTAATATCCGATGCAGGAACCCACGTCCTCTCCTCAGGACCATACCCCCTCCAATGAACCAGGTACTGAAGGGACCGGCGATTCAGACGTGAATCGATGATTCTCGACACCTGAAACTCCAAGTTACCATTGACCACCACAGGAGGAGAGGTAAAGGTGAAGGTATCACCGGCGCCACATACCCTTAAAATTCACAATGTGTTCCACAGATCGTTGCTTAAATGTAGGAGGGAGGTCAAGACGGAATGCCACCGGATTAATTATAGAACTGATCTTGTATGGCCCGATGAACCTGGGACCCAGTTTCCAGGAGGGAACCTTAAGTTTTATATTCTTGGTAGACAATCATACCCGATCGTTCACACTTAGGTCCGGACCAGACACTCTCCTCCTATCAGCCATACGTTTGTATCGGTTCCCCATAGTACTCAGATTATTCAGCACTCCTCTCCACACTGAAGCAAGTGACGACGAAAAATCGTTCCTCCTCAGGAACCCCAGAAGAGCCCCCCTATTGAAAGTACAAAACTGGGGGTGAAAACCATATGCCCCAAAAAACGGGGACTTACCAGTGGACTCGCTCCACCTATTATTAAGAGCAAACTCCGCCAGAGGCAAGAAAGAAGCCCAGTCCTCCTGGTTCTCTGACACAAAACACCGGAGATATGTCTCCAAGCTCTGGTTCAGACGCTCTGTCTGACCATTGGTCTGCGGATGAAAAGCCGATGAAAATGACAACTGCATCCCCCGCCGTGTACAAAATGCCTTCCAGAATTTGGACACAAACTGAGACCCCCGATCCGACACCACATCGGAGGGTACCCTGTGAAGCCTTACAATCTCCCCAATGAACACCTGCGCAAGAGTTTTAGCATTAGGAAGAGCGATAAAATGTGCCATCTTGCTGAACCTGTCCACTACAACGAGTATGACTGTTTTACCCGAAGATGACGGGAGGTCCGTAATGAAGTCCATAGACAGATGAGTCCACGGACGCTCCGGGATCTTCAAAGGTAAGAGGGCCCCAGACGGACGGGTATGTGGGGTCTTAGAGCGCGCACAAACCTCGCAGGACGCGACAAAAGTTACCACCTCCCTATGTAAGTTAGGCCACCAAAACCGACGCGAGAGGAGATCCTCAGTTGCTTTACTCCCTGGGTGTCCTGCCAAAGCTGAATATGGTGTGCCTCGATCACCTTTTGTCGCAACTGATTTGGAACAAACAGTCTCCCTGGAGGTCCTACAGGGGCGTCCCCCTGAGCCTCCAATACCTCCTCCTCAAGCTCAGAGCATACTGCCGAAACCACCACCCCCTCCTGAAGGATAGGAACCGGGTCCTCCGTATTCCCGGCCCCAGGGAAACTACGAGATAAGGCATCCGCCTTTACATTTTTTGACCCAGGACGATATGTGACGACAAAATTAAACCTGGTAAAAAATAATGACCACCTAGCTTGTCTGGGATTCAGACGTTTTGCAGACTCCAGATATAGCAGGTTCTTGTGATCGGTGATGACAGTGACCGGATGGACTGCCCCCTCCAAAAAATGGCGCCACTCCTCAAAAGCCAACTTAATGGCCAAGAGTTCCCTATTGCCGACATCGTAATTCCTCTCAGCGGACGACAGTTTTTTTAGAGAAAAATGCGCACGGATGCCACTTACCAGGGGACGAACCTTGTGACAATACTGCTCCCACTCCTACCTCGGAAGCGTCTACCTCTACAAAGAACGGCTGTGACGCATCAGGTTGAATAAGTATGGGTGCCGAGGCAAAGCATTTTTTCAAGGAGGAGAATGCTTGACAAGCCTTGTCAGACCACCTAGAAAAATCAGTCCCCTTTTTTGTCATGTCTGTGAGAGTTTTAACCATGGACGAGAAATTATGAATAAATTTCCGGTAATAATTAGCAAACCCCAGGAAACGTTGTAGAGCCTTAAGATTCTCTGGCAGATCCCACTCAAGAACTGCCCGTACTTTCCCAGGGTCCATACGAAAACCGGACGCTGAAACCAGAAAGCCTAAAAACTGGAGTTCCTGTACGGCGAATACACACTTTTCCCATTTGGCGTACAGTTTATTATCCCGCAAGATCTGTAACACCTGCCTAACATGCTCCTGATGAGACACAAGATCCGGCGAGTAAATTAAGATATCATCCAGATATATGACCACAAACTGTCCCACCAGGTGGCGAAAAATGTCATATACAAAGTGTTGGAACACCGCCGGGGCATTAGTCAGACCGAATGGCATGACAAGGTTCTCATAATGCCCCTCTGGAGTGTTAAACGCCGTCTTCCACTCATCCCCCTCCTTCATCCTAATCAGATTGTACGCCCCCCTGAGATCCAACTTAGAGAACCATTTGGCGCCCACGATCTGATTGAAGAGATCGGGAATAAGTGGGAGCGGATACGGATCTCGGACCGTAATCCGATTAAGTTCACGGAAATCCAGGCAAGGGCGTAGGCCTCCATCTTTCTTCTTCACAAAGAAGAACCCCGCGGCCATCGGGGAAGATGAAGGTCTAATATGCCCCTTTGCCAGACTTTCAGCAATATAATCCTTCATGGCCTGCCTCTCAGGACCAGATAGGTTATACAACCTAGATTTAGGTAACTTGGCCTCAGGAAGCAGTTTTACAGAACAGTCATACACGCGATGAGGAGGTAGTTCCTGACACCCTTTCTCCGAGAATACATCCTCAAAGTCCGCCAGAAATGGAGGTAAGACCCTAGGAGTGACCGCAACGATAACCGTATTCATGCAGTTTTTATTACAGAATTCACTCCATTGGCTTATCTCTCTGGATTGCCAATCAATAACTGGGTTATGCTTAGTTAACCAAGGAAGGCCCAACACTATAGGAGTGGGAAGACCCTCCAACACGTAACAAGACAACAGTTTTTTATGCATCGCCCCCACTTGAAGTTTTACGTTATGCACAGCTTGCAAAAAACTTCCCTGACCGAGAGGTCTGGCGTCGATCGAGAATATGGGGATGGGAATAGCCAACACACTCAATTGCATACCTTGAACCCGGGCAAACCGAGCGTCCACCAGATTAGCCCCGGCCCCACTATCCAGAAGAACAGATATCCTCTCAGTTCTTGTACCAACCACCACCTCCGCCGGTACGAGAAACTGAGACGAACTTAGGGACGAAATACTTACTCCCAGATTGCCGTCCACCACACAACCTGGGATCAATAGTTTTCCGACGACCCTTTACTCTGCAAAGGATGGGATGGACACCCCCCAATAAAATGTCCCTTTTTCCCACAGAAGAAACAACTTCCTGTTTTGTGGCGCCCCGCCGGTCCCCTCCCCTGAAATGATGTCCCTCCTAATTGCATAGGCTCCTCTGGACTGACCAGGGGAACCTCCATATAAGGGACCCTTGAGGAAGGTGGAGTCATCACAGGGGGCGGAGTTACCCCGCACCTCTCCCGAAGCCGTCTGTCAATACGAATAGCAAGGGCCATAGCGGCTTCCAGTGACGCGGGAGGGAAATACTGTGCCAATACATCCTTTAATTTGTCAGATAAACCTTGACAAAACTGGCTCCTAAGAGCCGGGTCATTCCACAGGGTGTCCGTGGCCCACCTACGGAACTCCGAACAGAATTCCTCCGCCGGACGATCTCCCTGCTGGATCCTACGTAACTTAGATTCAGCAAGGGAGATCCGATCCGGGTCATCATATACAAGACCCAGAGCTGCAAAAAACCTATCCACTGACTGGAGAGCCGGGGAGCCCGGGGGAAGGGAGAACGCCCATGATTGTGGGTCCCCTTGTAGGAGCAAGATGACAATTCCCACCCTTTGCTCATCACTCCCCGATGACTGTGGCCGCAGCCGAAAGTACAATTTACATGCCTCCCGAAAAACAAAAAACTTGTCCCGCCCTCCAGTGAACTTGTCAGGGAGAGCTACTTTAGGTTCTGGTCCGGCTTGCTCCGGGGGGTACAAAACCTTGGACTTAACGTCCGCCAGCTCCATGGACAAACTCTGCAACTGCCGAGCAAGACTGGCTACTGGATCCATGGTAGCTGGAGAGAATCTTTTGTCGGTCGGTGAAAATGTCACGCTGTCTCTGCGTACCGGAGGTTAGGGGCCTAAGCTGACCCTAAGCTGGGGCCCTGATTAATCCCTCTACCTGGAGGTACTGTTAAAGGTACAGAGGTCCAGGCCGCCAGCGTAATCCCTACCTCCTGAGGATCCCTGAACCTCAGTGATCTAGTCCTGAGAAGGACCCCGATCACAACAACAGGGAACGGGATAATATAAGCCCACACAGTACTAGACGAATGAGACAGTACAAGGGGAAAATCAACAACCACCTTGCATACAAAACTACATCACAACAACAGAGGGAACACCAACGGGTAAGGAGATAAATGATAAAGCGAGGAAGGGAAAAAAAACACACACAAAGTACACTTAACTCCAAACTCCAAAATACCACAAGCCGCTCTGTTTGTCTGCCAGGAATGCTTTCACCGACACTTCCCTAGCAGACTGGCAGGTATTTGAAGGAATCCCATTACAGCAACATTAATTGCAGCTGGGCGAGGCTGGTCTCGTCTAGCACAGAGAGAGGGAGAATTAACTCCCTCACTGCCGAAAAACACCCAGCACCAGAAACTCAGCTGTGAGAAGTCAGGCTGTGCAATCGCGACGATCTTCGTAGCGACACACCCGTGACACCGACGTCTCTGCTGAGCAGATTCCACTGCGGCCGACGACGGATGGGAGACCGCAGCGGGGATGGTTCGAGATTCCCCTTGTGCAGAAGCGGGAACTCGACACCTAACATTACCCCCCTCTTAGGGCCCCCTTCTTTGGGCCTCGCTACGTTCAAAGGCAGCGATGAGCTGCGGAGCATGAATATGCTTGGCAGGCTCCCAGGACCTATCCTCAGGCCCATAACCCCTCCAATCCACCCAAAAAAATTTTTTGCCCACCTTGCACCCTACAATGGCGTTCACCTCGTGATCATTCGTAGACGAACCCGACGTCCCGGCAGATGACTCAGGCAACCGGGAGATGACCACGGGTTTTAGGAGGGACACATGGAAGGTGTCGGAGATACCAAGGCGGGGTGGAAGGGGTAACCGGTAAACCACAGGGTTCACCTGCTCGAGGACCTTGAAGGGACCCAAATAGCTTGGTGCCAACTTGGTGGACTCCACCCACAACCTGATGTTTCGGGCGGAAAGCCACACTAGGTCGCCAGGAGCAAATGTCGGAGCGGGGCGCCGATGTGCATCGGCAGAAGACCTCATCCTCTCCTTGGAGGCCTGAATGGCATCCTGGGTGCGGTCCCAAATGTCCCGTGCCTCCACAGCCCAGTCTGCCACCCTGGAGTCAGCGGAAGCCACGGGCATGGGCACCGGTACCCGCGGATGCTGACCGTAATTTAAGAGAAATGGGGTCTGTCCGGTGGAGTCAGCCACAGCATTGTTTAGCACGAACTCCGCCCACGGTAGCAATGATGTCTTGTCATCCTGCCTGGCAGAGACAAAATGTCGCAAGTATGTGACCAAGGTCTGGTTGGCTCTCTCTACCAACCCATTTGTCTCGGGGTGATATGCAGAAGAGAGGTTTAACTCAATGCTGAGTAGATGACTCAGCTCTCTCCAGAACCGAGACGCAAATTGGTGACCTCGATCGCTGACAATCTTGTCTGGCATTCCGTGTAGACGGAAGATGAGCCTAATAAATAATGCTGTCAAGGCCCGTGCAGAAGGTAACCGCGGTAGCGGCACCAAGTGCACCATCTTGGAGAAGTGGTCGGTGATCACCCAAATGATGGTGCAGCCAAGAGACTTGGGTAAGCCCACCACAAAGTCCATCCCGACTATCTCCCAGGGCCTATTTGCCACCGGCAAAGGGTAAAGTAACCCAGCTGGCCGTTGTCGAGGGGACTTATTCTTGGCGAAGGAAACGCACGCCAGAACATATTCCCTGACGTCACGGACCATATGTGGCCACCAGTATGTCCTTGCCAGCAAATCAGATGTACTTTTTGCCCCAAAATGTCCCCCACCCTGGACGAATGTGCCCAAGAGAGTACCTCCGGTCGCAAATTGGTGGGCACAAATGTCTTGCCCGGAGGCACAGACTCAAGCGAAACCGGGGACACAGTTCTTAGGCTCTCTGTGGGGACAATCAGCCGAGGCTTCTCAACCTCCTCCTCGGAATACACTACGGAGCGAGAGAGAGCATCGGCACGAATATTCTTCTCACCGGAGAGAAAGTGGAGGGTGAAATGGAACCGGGAGAAGAATAAGGACCATCGGGCCTGACGGGAATTTATCCGCTGGGCTGTCTGCAAATAAACCAAGTTCTTATGGTCGGTGAAGACTTGAAAGGGAAAGCGAGCCCCCTCCAGAAGATGTCTCCACTCAGCGAAGGCCAACTTCACAGCCAGCAACTCCCTGTCCCCGATGGAATAATTCCTCTCAGCTGGTGTAAAGGTCTTGGAAAAGAAGAAGGGATGCTTCTGACCTTGAGCATCCTTTTGAAAGAGGACTGCTCCAGCACCAACAGAAGAGGCATCCACCTCTAAAATAAACGGCTTGTCAACATCGGGGCGATGTAAAATGGGAGCAATGGCAAAATGCGCCTTGATGGAAGAGAACGCCTTAGAGACCTCCTCAGACCACAACTTGAGATTTGCTCCCTTCTTGGTGAGGGCTATCAAGGGAGTTACCAAAATCGAGAAATGGAGAATGAACTGGCGATAATAATTAATGAATCCCATAAAGCGCTGAACCGCTTTAAGAGAATGTGGTTCCTGCCAGTCCATTACAGCCTGTAGTTTGGCAGGATCCATAGCAAATCCCTGGGCGGAGAGGATATAGCCCATGAAAGGTAAAGACTCCTGCTCAAACACGCATTTCTCTAGCTTGGCATAGAGGGAGTTTGCCCGTAAGAGGTCAAAGACTCTGTTGACATCCCTCCGGTGAGAGTCTATATCTGGTAAAAAGATGAGAATATCATCCAGATAGACTACTACAGAGGTGGAGAGCATATCCCGGAAGATGTCATTGACAAAGTCTTGGAAAGGAGCGGGAGCATTACACAGCACGAAGGGCATAACCAGGTATTCATAATGCCCATCCCTGGTATTAAAAGCTGTCTTCCACTCGTTCCCTTCATGGATGCGAATCAGGTTATAAGCACCACGTAGATCTAGCTTAGTAAATACCTTTGCTCATCGGAGCCTATCAAAGAGCTCAGAGATTAGGCGCAACGGGTACTTATTCTTAACGGTGATGGCGTTAAGACCCCTGTAGTCAATACACGGACGTAATTCTCCATTCTTCTGCACGAAGAAGAACCTCGCCCCTGCTGGTGACACAGACTTCCTAATGAACCCTCTTGCCAGATTCTCCTGAATATACTGGGACATGGCCTCCGTCTCAGGAAGAGAGAGGGGATAGACTCTTCCCCGAGGAGGTTCTGCTCCAGGCAAGAGATCAATAGGACAGTCGTAGGGGCGATGAGGCGGAAGAGTCTCCGCCGCCTTCTTGGAGAAAACGTCTGCATATGACCAATAACACTGGGAAGAGGAGTAAGGTCTACGGGTATCTCTGTGGTGGTGACCTGAACGCACTCCCTGACACATCTGCCTCTACATTAATCCACCCCAACCCAGTATCCTCCCAGAGGACCACTCAATATGGGGAGAGTGGTGACGGAGCCAAGGTATTCCCAGAAAAACCTCGTCTATACCCTCAGGAAGGATGAAAAATGACATATTCTCCTGATGGGAAGGAGACAGACAGGGTGAGAGGGACAGTCTGATGGGTGATTTGTGTGGGCAGAATCGATCCATTCAACACCCTTACCGTCACTGGCTTGGCGAGCATCACCTGAGGCATAGTATGGCGAGAAGCAAGGATGAAGGACATAAAATTCCCCTCTGCCCCATAGTCCACACAAAGCTTGACGGGAAGGGTGGATGAACCTAGGGTAATTATCCCTTTAAAGAGCACTTTTGAAGCGTCTAGTGACCCTGCTCCCATGGTCACTGGACGCGACCGTTTACTCAACCGCTGTGGACATTGATTGGCATAACGCCCCTGCTGCTGGCACACATTACAGACCATGGATGCTCGAGCCGCCCGAGACTTAGGTCCCACTCGATAAACCTCCATGGCCTCTTGGGGTTCGGATGCATGAACGGGGGATTCGAGAGGTTCGGCAAAGGTGGGAGCCAGCCGAAACCTCTGCCTACACTGGATCCGCTCCAATCTCCCTGGTGGCCAAAGCGTCCTTCACATGGTCCGCCAGTCCTCTCCAATAGACCGGAATGAGGACTTTATCTGGCCACTCTACCTCAGAGGCCAGAGTCCAAAATTGGATGGAGAACTGACTGATCATGGCCGAACCCAACCCTGTGACATTGCCAGTAGTTGGAGCGTCGTATCGTGGGTGACCTGAGGTCCTAAAAAGACCTTTTTAAGAGCCTCCAAGAAACGAGGAGCACTCTGCACCACACGATCGTCGCGTTCCCACAGGGTTGTTGCCCACTCCAGCGCTCTGCCCAACAGAAGGGATACTAAAAAACCCACTTGTGCCCTTTCCGTGGGAAAATTTGCAGCCAGAAGCTCGAGCTGTATAGAGCACTGACTCACGAATCCCCGACATTGCTTACTGTCACCAGCAAATTTGTTAAGAAACGGGAGATGGGATAAAGTCAGAGCAGAGGTGGCAGGGACAAACTGACTGCAGCCACGCTAGCAGCCTGAGCAGCGACTGCGGCAACATCCACAGCTGAGGTTGTACGCTCTAGAGCCGCCAACCTACCCTCCAGCTGCTGGATGTGCTACCGTAGACGCTGGTCATCCGCTATTTACTAGTCAGACCCTGGCGCTAGTATGTTACGGCTGGCGGAATGCACCAAATAAATATAAAATTAAAGGTGCGTTCGCAGCCCGGGGTCCACCGTGCAGGAGACACCTGCTGCTAGCAAATGGCGCTATATGGCAGTATAAGAGAACTCTGTTACTTCACGGAGTCGCAACATAAAATACTGTGTCCTGTCAAGCACACAGGAGCACAGAGGTAACTGCTGAGCAGATAGCAGTCCGTAATAAAGTGGTCAGCAATGCACACAGCAAACTCCATCACCAGAGGTGCCGGTATTCTAGGGGCTTATTTCAGCCAGAGTCTGAACCCAAACACACAAACTCCTCACCGGAGGTGCCGGTGTTCTAGGGGCTTATTTCAGCCGAGTCCCTAAACACATGCATATGACCACACTGGCGCAAAGCACGTAACAGGATTTATACTAGTGCATGGCCGTGAGGTCATGCGCAACTTTTATAGCTGCAGCAATCCTCAGGACCTTCCCGGAAGGACCAATGGGAAACAGCCCCCCAGACCTAGAGCGCTTCAGGACCTTCCTAGAGACCAATGGGAGTCACTGCAGTATAAGAGCATGTGACCCCCGATCTCCAATGAGAGATCTTACCCTGGGCATGCTCAGAAGGGGAAACGCAGGACTTAGTCCCAAAGATGTCTGCTCGCCGCTAACCAGTACTGGCTACAATAGCAGAACCTGCAGAGGCTAGCAGTAATCCTGTGCACAGTATTAGACTGGGCGAGACGCTGGGACCGACGTCTCTGCTGAGCAGATTCCACTGCGGCCGGAGACGGATGGGGAGACCGCAGCGGGGATGGTTCAAGATTCCCCTTGTGCAGAAGCGGGAAACTCGACCCCTAACACACACAGGTACATACTATATGCAGGGGAAATGACACAAAGGTACATACTATATACAGGGGAGATGACACACAGGTATACATTAATACAGGAGGAGATGACACACTGGTATTCACTATATACAGGAGGAGATGACATACAGGTATTTCATTTTATACAGGAGGGGATGACACCAGTTATCACTTTATATAGGAGAAGATGACACACAGGTATACACTATATACAGGAGAAGATGACACAGGTATACATTATATACAAAGGGGGAGATGACACACTGGTATTCACTATATACAGGAGGAGATGACATACAGGTATATACCTGTTGGGATGTTTTAGAAAAATCCCTGCTTTGAGCAGGGGGTTGGACCCCGATGGCCCAGGGGGTCCCCTTTCCCAAATCTTCTTCTATGACTCTTGATATACAGGGGAACAATACAGGTATACATTATTACAGG
>JARQOD010002183.1:0-81898 GCA_033576555.1 Oophaga sylvatica
CATCATCATTATACATAAGTTTAACGGCCCACTAGCATTGTGTTCCGCCCCTCGGGACTGCGCACCCTCAGTAGGAGCTTCATCACACTGTCCATCAGAAACATTTTTCCCCCAGAGATCCTTAGACCGGGGAAAGTCATTACCCAATATAACGGGGTGCACCAGGGTCTTCACTACCCCCACTTCATATGAAACCTCCCCGAGTTTGGGAACCAAGTCCACGGCAGTCTCTGGGTAGACTTTGGTGTCTTCATGGATGTACACCACACTCAGGTGCTTATCAGGGATGAAGTCCCTATCACTCAGGCTGTCACATACGGAAGTCACTGGACTCTCTGAGTCCAAGAGGGCCTGTGCTGGGCAGTCACTTACAACCACCGGGGACCCCTGTGGTCCAGTCTCTTCGGCTGAGGTGGACACACACACAGGTTCTGCGCAGAGAGAGAGGGATCTGCCATCATCACAACACATAGGCTCCCCCTCTATTGGACAGTTGGCTGCAATTTCACGCCAGCTCCAACACTGTCCATCACACTCTCCCACCCACATGTCCCCTCGGGCCTGAACCCGCTTATCAGCATACCCCATGTCCCCAACAGCTGGAACGCTCTTACCGCGAGAGTTCAGCGTCCGGGAACTCCGAAGTGACGACCTCTCAGACGGCTGTACCTCAGGAGGACGTGCTTGGGTGTAGCGGTCCACTATCACCTTTTCAACTCCATAATCAGGCCTGCTGACTGCAGACTCCCAACTGTATCTCCAGTCACGAACTCCCCTGGCACGGGCTGTCACCGTAACACCCAGCCGGGTAAGAATCGCCGCTTTCAACTTGGCATAGTCTTCGCTGTCCTGCTTGCTCAGGTCAGCCCAGACTTTTTGGGGTTCCCCAATCAGATAGGGTACGACCACCATGGCCCATTCAGATAGTGGCAGATTCTCCTTCTCTGCCAGTCTCTCAAACCTAGTAAGATATACCTCCACATCATCACGAGGTGTCATTTTTCTCAAGGACCGTCTTACCGCCTTCTTTATAGCGGACAACGCCGGTGCCTTCACAACATTACTTCGGGACGCGGCACCGAAATCCTTTTTTGGTGCTGTCATCTGCTCAATAAATAACCGGTTATTCTCCTGCTGCTGCTGCAGGAATTGCTGCCGGTCCTCCTGCATGCGCTGCTGGTGCTGCAGGCGCTGCTGCTCCATGCTCTGCTCCATGCTTCGCTGGGCCTGGGCCAGGTACTCAATGAGCTCCTCCATACTGCCGGACTCATCTGTCTCAACCACGGCAGTTTTATGTTGCACATTAACTTGTGCCATTTGTTCAAACAGCGCCTCCATGCTGTCATCCATGCTGTCAGACTTCTCTGTCTTAACAACGGCAGTCTTCACTCAAGACATACACACTACACAGCTTTTTTTCCACAGAAAATTCAGCCTTGCTGTGCAACCACTTTTTTTTTTTTTTTTCTTTTGCAAAGTCTATTAGGGCTACTGTCTCTTTAAGACTGCTCCACAAACTTTTCTTTTGCTGCTGCACATTCCACAGTCATTTTCACAACAAGTTCAGCTTTGCTGTACATACATTTTCTTTCTGCAGACCCTATCAGGGCCACTGTCTCTCCAAGACTGCTCCAAACAGACGTTTCTGCTGACACACTTTTTTTTTTTCTGTTGCTATTTCAATAGACTTCACCTTTAATGCTGTCTCTCGCCACTGTGCTGCATGCACACTCCAGCACTAACTGTACCAGGCCCTGCGCTGCCCCAGCATTCTCCGCCAATTGTGAGCTTTTCCGGGGGTTTAGCTCTAGGATCGCTGTCTGGGTAGACAGAATGGCACGGAAACAGTTCATTCAGACAGCAGTTTGGTGAAAACTGGCCGCAACCAGTTTTATTAAAGTCCACAGCACACAGATAAAAACAAATCATAAACAGAAAACCTGGGCTTGTCTAGCCACTAAATTACACTTAGATAGATGGCCCTCTCTATCCGGGACCCAGACTCTACCAGTCTGTGCCCAAAACAACACATATCACATATGTTACCAGTATGGAGTTTCACAGACACTCCTCTTTATGTCCGAAGGCAACTCCAATGTCCAGACTTGAGAGAGGTCACCTCCTATTCAGTCGCTATTCGCACGGATTCTCACTGCGACTACTCCTGTGTCCGGGGTACTTCCTGCACCCAGACTGAGATAGCTCACACTCTTAGAGACTGCTTCCTTGTGCCAGGACACCTCCCTGTGTCCGGGCTAAAGACAGCTCCCACACTCTTGGAGACACCTTCTGTGTCTGGACCCCTTGTCCAGACTGAATGAGCTCTCTGACTGTGCTCCCAAGCACCTACTTCTGGCTTCCTAATCAACACCTGAGTGGATTCAGGTCTGAGCTGCAAGCGTGTACTGAATGGCAGGTGTAGTGACCTTTCTTTACCACCAGGTTTACAAAGCCACACATTTCGCTCATACCAGTCAGCAAGGTACTTAGGTGAAATATACACCTCATTCACCACATATTCCTTCACTGTCTCACACTGTTTAGTGACATTATTCAGCAAATGTAACATTTTATTAATGTCACAGATAACTTGTAATGCTGATGATGTTTTGAAGTCAGACATTCATTGTCTATACAATAAAAATGGTGTACATACTGTTACTTATCCATCATTAATGGATTCAGATATGTACTTGTATGCTTTTATGTACAACCGTATAGCAGATTCCTTAACTAATTTGTTTTGTGGTTTGCATTGCTGTTAAACATGTTAATGTATGCGTTTATGTTTGTCAATTCTTTATTTATCTCAAGATTTTTTTAACTGAAATCATCATCTTATGGTAGTAAAGCTTATCTTTCTCTTGTTTGGAGTATAGACATTTAAAATTGACACGTAACAAGGAAAATACTTGATCTACTATTTAAACATCCTCCTTGACCCTGGGCTCCAACACCGCCAGTTGTTGCCTAGAAGTGCTGTTAGCACAGTCAACACTTGCTCCTGTGTTACTGGGGTTCAGTAACACCAGCTGTTCCCCTGCTGTGTGTACGTCAAAAAGTCCTGCTGCCTCCACCCTGTCCTCCTCTCATCCCTGGGCTCCAACACCGCCAGTTGTTGCCTGGAAGTGCTGTTAGCACAGTCAACACTTGCTTCTGTGTTACTGGGGTTCCGTAATGTCAGCTGTTCCCCTGCTGTGTGTACGGCATAAAGTCCTGCTGCCTCCACCCTCTTCTCTTCTCATCCCTGGGCTCCAACACCGCCAGTTGTTGCTCGGAAGTACTTGGCACGGGTACTGACTCCTGCCCAGCCTGGTTACAGCACGACAGCTGTTTCCTGGCAGTGTCAACGTCAATTAGCCTCCAATAAGTTGTCCTGTCGTGTTGCATTCTGGTTAGCCGACTATATGGTGCCTGCAGTTTTGGTCATTCCTATGTGTGCTGTGGGATATGTACATAAAGGCTGTTTCCGTTGTGACAATAGGACAAGCACCCACTGTAGGACTGTGTGATTCGGTAACTGCGGACGGCTTGCGGCCTGTCAACTTACATTTTCATGGGTACCTTATGGTACCCGTCCGGGTTCCAGTACCGTCAACTGGTTCTCCGCAGTGCCTTTGGCCTAGGTGCCTCCATCTCGGTATCCGAGTTCCAGCAACGTCTGCTGGTCCTTGGTAGTGCTTTGGAGCACAGGTACCTCCTGCTTAGTAACCGTGTCCCAGTAACGTCAGCTGGTCCTCGGTTGTGCCATTGGCTCTTTTCCTTCTGCTGCCCCTCCGGGTTCCAGTACAGTCAGCTGGTCCTCGTTACTTGCATTGGCTCTTGTACCTTCTGCTACCCGTCCAGGATCCAGTACCGTCAACTGGTTCTCCGCAGTGCCTTTGGCCTAGGTGCCTCCATCTCGGTATCCGAGTTCCAGCAACGTCTGCTGGTCCTTGGTAGTGCTTTGGAGCACAGGTACCTCCTGCTTAGTAACCGTGTCTCAGTAACGTCAGCTGGTCCTCGGTTGTGCCATTGGCTCTTTTCCTTCTGCTGCCCCTCTGGTTCCAGCACAGTCAGCTGGTCCTCGTTACTTGCATTGGCTCTTGTACCTTCTGCTACATTTACAAATTGAAGATTTTTTAAATGTTTTTTTGGGTAATCACTCTGGATCTCCAACAATGAAGACGACGACCCTGATGACCACCCCGAAGAAGATGACGACCACAAGGACGACGAGCATCAAGCCAACCAGCTTAAACACCATCACAAAGAAGAAATAAAACATTACCCAACAGGACTAAGAAGGTTAAGACAAACTACAAGATACAGAACAAGAGACTTAAGAACAATAAGCAGAAGATCAAAAAGCAGAAGAACATGAAGTATAAGACCAAAATGAAGAGCAAAATATATGCTCTAAATTATAAGCAGAAGAAGACTAAGCAGTGTATAGGGGTGAGTCCGTTCCTCCTCGTGGTGCCCCTGGAAAATGCCTGCTGCTGCAGGCTAAACTGAACACGGACAAATACTGTTGTAATTTAAATCTTTTATGACAGCAAGAACGGAAGGATGAAAAATTCATACTTTGACAGATTACAAGTACAGGAATCTCTGTCACAAATAAGAATATGATGAAGAAGATGAAGAGGAAGAAGATGAAGAAGTAGAATATGAAGAAGAATAATACTTTAATAAGAACAATATGAGTAATGTTAACAAAAAGATGAATAACAAGAAGATTAAGAAGAAGATAAAGAAGGTGAAGATGAAGAATAATTAGATGACAAAGATGATGCTGCTGAAGATTATGAAGGTGAAAGTGTGGCAAAAGTTAAAAAGGTCAAGAGCATGGAAATTGTGAAACATACATATTTGCCAAAATAGAAAAAAGGTTAACAACATTGTCAATTTCTTCGTCAATCCGAACGTCTTTAAAAAAAATAATATTAATGCTATTCCATTGGATTGGGTTAAACATCTATGCCTTTAATGTCTCCTCAACCTCCCCCAATACATTCTACATTACTCTTTGTTGTTTTCCTTCATGTACAATTAACCTACAAGGCAAGAATGGGTTTTTTTTAATTTCGATATTTTGTTCTCATAGACTTACATTGGACTTCCGGTATCGGTATCGGGTATCGCCGATATTTTTTGGGTATCGGCGATACCATTCCGATTCCGATACTTTTGGATATCGGAAAGTATCGCTCAACTCTAATTCTGAGAACAGAAGCAGACACTCAGCTGGCTCCTGTACAGAACTCTGTCACTGCCTGGGCAATTTGGCAGGCGGTGAAGAGACAGATGGTTGCTCAACAGTGCTGTGGTCCTGAGAGGAGGTGGAAGCAATTGAAGTCGATGCATTGGCTGACATCCAACCAACAACGGCTTCAATTTGTTCTTCCCGCAGCAGGGGGGTACGCCGACCTCCTACAAAAGTGCGCATAAAGAAACGTTCACGGGGAAAACTGGTGGATGCTGTGTCACTGGGGCGGCAGCAGCCACAGAATCCCCACGTCCTCTCCCTGCTGAAACTCCACGGCCACGACCACGTGCCTTACTCCCTGCCTTCTTCATCTTGGTAGATTGATAAAGAAAGTCTGAAAAGTTATAAGGCCTAAGTGTGGTTATTCCGCAAAGACTGCAGTGAACACTGCACACAACTGTTCACTACCCAACGCGTCACAGCAGGAAGGCAGTCTGTGCGTCCAAACAAAGGCGCAAGCATACATGCACGTACCCTGTTTATAAAGCTATATAAAAAAAATTATGTAGTAGTGACGCACACTTTATTGAGGTACAGTATTACATGGCCATTCACCATCTGTGGCTATGCAGTCTCATCTATATATACCTTATCTATCTGTTGTCATGCTTGCAAGTCCACAGTCAGGCATAAATAGCAATTTGCACTATGCACTTTTTAAAGGTTATGTTTGTTAATAAAAATGATTATTGGCACATATTATGAGTATTACATGATGGAAATTGTATAATTTTTATAAACTGTTTAGTGACATTATTCAGCAAATGTAACATTTTATTAATGTCACAGATAACTTGTAATGCTGATGATGTTTTGAAGTCAGACATTCATTGTCTATACAATAAAAATGGTGTACATACTGTTACTTATCCATCATTAATGGATTCAGATATGTACTTGTATGCTTTTATGTACAACCGTATAGCAGATTCCTTAACTAATTTGTTTTGTGGTTTGCATTGCTGTTAAACATGTTAATGTATGCGTTTATGTTTGTCAATTCTTTATTTATCTCAAGATTTTTTTAACTGAAATCATCATCTTATGGTAGTAAAGCTTATCTTTCTCTTGTTTGGAGTATAGACATTTAAAATTGACACGTAACAAGGAAAATACTTGATCTACTATTTAAACATCCTCCTTGACCCTGGGCTCCAACACCGCCAGTTGTTGCCTAGAAGTGCTGTTAGCACAGTCAACACTTGCTCCTGTGTTACTGGGGTTCAGTAACACCAGCTGTTCCCCTGCTGTGTGTACGTCAAAAAGTCCTGCTGCCTCCACCCTGTCCTCCTCTCATCCCTGGGGTCCAACACCGCCAGTTGTTGCCTGGAAGTGCTGTTAGCACAGTCAACACTTGCTCCTGTGTTACTGGGGTTCAGTAATGTCAGCTGTTCCCCTGCTGTGTGTACGGCAAAAAGTCCTGCTGCCTCCACCCTCTTCTCTTCTCATCCCTGGGCTCCAACACCGCCAGTTGTTGCTCGGAAGTACTTGGCACGGGTACTGACTCCTGCCCAGCCTGGTTACAGCACGACAGCTGTTTCCTGGCAGTGTCAACGTCAATTAGCCTCCAATAAGTTGTCCTGTCGTGTTGCATTCTGGTGAGCCGACTATATGGTGCCTGCAGTTTTGGTCATTCCTATGTGTGCTTTGGGATATGTAAATAAAGGCTGTTTCCGTTGTGACAATAGGACAAGCACCCACTGTAGGACTGTGTGATTCGGTAACTGCGGATGGCTTGCGGCCTGTCAACTTACATTTTCATGGGTGCCTTATGGTACCCGTCCGGGTTCCAGTACCGTCAACTGGTTCTCCGCAGTGCCTTTGGCCTAGGTGCCTCCATCTCGGTATCCGAGTTCCAGCAACGTCTGCTGGTCCTTGGTAGTGCTTTGGAGCACAGGTA
Source organism: Oophaga sylvatica (assembly GCA_033576555.1). Classification (NCBI taxonomy): domain Eukaryota; kingdom Metazoa; phylum Chordata; class Amphibia; order Anura; family Dendrobatidae; genus Oophaga; species Oophaga sylvatica. The sequence continues at coordinate 7,152 of JARQOD010002183.1, forward strand.
CCTCCTGCTTAGTAACCGTGTCCCAGTAACGTCAGCTGGTCCTCGGTTGTGCCATTGGCTCTTTTCCTTCTGCTGCCCCTCCGGGTTCCAGTACAGTCAGCTGGTCCTCGTTACTTGCATTGGCTCTTGTACCTTCTGCTACCCGTCCGGGATCCAGTACCGTCAACTGGTTCTCCGCAGTGCCTTTGGCCTAGGTGCCTCCATCTCGGTATCCGAGTTCCAGCAACGTCTGCTGGTCCTTGGTAGTGCTTTGGAGCACAGGTACCTCCTGCTTAGTAACCGTGTCTCAGTAACGTCAGCTGGTCCTCGGTTGTGCCATTGGCTCTTTTCCTTCTGCTGCCCCTCCGGGTTCCAGCACAGTCAGCTGGTCCTCGTTACTTGCATTGGCTCTTGTACCTTCTGCTACCCGTCCGGGTTCCAGTAACGTCAGCTGGTTCTCGGAAGTTAGTCAGCCTTCTTGTACCTTCAGCTACATTTACAAATTGAAGATTTTTTAAATGTTTTTTTGGGTAATCACTCTGGATCTCCAACAATGAAGACGACGACCCTGATGACCACCCCGAAGAAGATGACGACCACAAGGACGACGAGCATCAAGCCAACTAGCCTGAACACCATCACAAAGAAGAAATAAAAGATTACCCAAAAGAAGATCACCAACAGGACAAAGAAGGTTAAGACAAACTACAAGATACAGAACAAGAGACAGAAGAACAATAAGCAGAAGATCAAAAAGCAGAAGAACATGAAGTATAAGACCAAAATGAAGAGCAAAATATATGCTCTAAATTATAAGCAGAAGAAGACTAAGCAGTGTATGGGGGTGAGTCCGTTCCTCCTCGTGGTGCCCCTGGAAAATGCCTGCTGCTGCAGGCTAAACTGAACATGGACAAATACTGTTGTAATTTAAATCTTTTGTGACAGCAAGAACGGAAGGATGAAAAATTCATACTTTTACAGATTACAAGTACAGGAATCTCTGTCACAAATAAGAATATGATGAAGAAGATGAAGATGAAGTAGAATATGAAGAAGAATAATAGTTTAATAAGAACAATATGAGTAATGTTAACAAAAAGATGAATAGCAAGAAGTTTAAGAAGAAGATAAAGAAGGTGAAGATGAAGAATAATTTGATGAAAAAGATGATGCTGCTGAAGATTATGAAGGAGAAAGTGTGTCAAAAGTTAAAAAGGTGAAGAGCATGGAAGTTGTGAAATATACATATTTGCCAAAATAGAAAAAACGTTAACAACATTGTCAATTTCTTCGTCAATCCAAACATCTTTAAAAAAAAAAATATTAATGCTATTCCATTTGATTGGGTTAAACATCTATGCCTTTAATGTCTCCTCAACCTCCCCCAATATATTCTACATTACTCTTTGTTGTTTTCCTTCATGTACAATTAACCAACAAGGCAAGAATGGGTTTTTTTTAATTCCGATATTTTGTTCCCATAGACTTACATTGGATTTCTGGTATCGGTATCGGGTATCGCAGATATTTTTTGGGTATCGGCGATACCATTCCGATTCCGATACTTTTGGATATCGGAAAGTATCGCTCAACTCTAATCCCCAACAGTGTCACCAGCAAAGCGCCCCCACACCACCTCCTCCATGCTTCACGGTGGGAACCAGGCATGTAGAGTCCATCCGTTCACTTTTTCTGCGTGCAAAGCAGTAATCAAAGCAAAAGGTGGCTACTTTGAAGAAAATAGAATATAAGACATATTTTCAGTTGTTTCACACTTTTTTGTAAAGTGTAATGTATAATTCCATAAGTGTTAATTCATAGTTTTGATGCCTTCAGTGTGATTTTACAATTTTCATAGTCATGAAAATACAGAAGAATCTTTGAATGAGAAGGTGTGTCCAAACTTTTGGTCTGTACTGTACATCTGACACAGCGGTTCCGTGCTCCGATCCCTGTGGTGTTATACTGGTGAGCTGGACTTTATTTTATTCATACACTTCTACATAGTAAAATAGCCTCTGATTCAATTGCCGGGCAATGCCGGCTTTTGTGAAATAACAGAACCACCCGACATGAAATGACACATGGTTAACATAGAGTTAACCATGTCATTTCATGTAGTTTGATATATTGTTTTCACTAACAATTACATGAGTGTATGTGTGCAAAATTTCACGCATGTAGGGTTAATTAAAGGTGTAAATTCGTTGTAAAAAAAGCGCCTTTTTTTTCTACGAATTTACACCTTTAATTAACCCCTACATGTGTGAAATTTTGCACACATACACTCATGTAATTCTTAGTGAAAACCATATATCAAACTACATGAAATGACATGGTTAACTCTATGTAAACCATGTGTCATTTCATGTCGGGTCTGTAATTTCACAAAAGCCGGCAATTGAATTAGCGGCTATTATACTATGTAGAAGTGTATGTACTATAAATATATATATATATATATGTGTCACAAATTCAATGACATGTATATATATATATATATATATATATATATATATATATGAGGTGTAAAATTGTTGAAAAAAAATGCGTGGGCTCCCCCCCCCTATTTTCTTAACTAGACAAACAAAGCCAGCGAGTGGGGGCAAATAATAATAGCCCAGAGAGGGACCATTATTTTTGGCACCCCCCTGGCTACTAACATCTGCCCCCAGACACCCCAGAAAAGGCAAATCTATAATTTGATTTGCCCTTTCTGGCACTTTGCCCATCTATTCCCATTGCCCTGTAGCGGTGGCGAATGGGTTAATAAGGGGTTAAAGCCACCTTGCTATTGAAAGGTGACTTTAAGCCAGGTTAATAATTGAGAGCTGTCAATTAGACAACTATCAATTATTAATCCTATTGTATGAAATAAAACACACACACTTGAATTAAAAATCATTTTAATGAAATAAACACACAGTTTTTTACCATATTTTATTTTACTGCCATTCCGTGCGAAGCCCTTGTTCACCTGTAATAAATATAAAATAATAAAGCAACATTATTCTTACCTATCCGATGTTCAGTCAGGTCCCCCGATGTAATCCTTCTGAAAGGGTTAATGTTTACTGCAGGGACCGCAGCTAATGCTGACAGCCTTGCAGTAAACCCCCGACTGAATCATCTCTCCTGGCTGACAGGAGAGGAAATGGTTAGCATAATTGATTGCTTCCCACTTTCACTTCAGGTCAGCCAGGGACACCGCTCTGCATCAGTGACGTCAGAGGGAATCCCGGCTGACCTGAAGTGAACTGATTAACAAAAATAGGGGATCCCCTCGAAAAAAAAATGGTGTGCGGTCCCCCCTATTTTTGTTAAATAACCTGATGAAGCAGACTGCTGAGGCCTGGTTTTTCAGGCTGTTAAGGAGCCAATATCCATGGACCTTGCAAGCCTGATAATACCAGGCCACAGCAGTCTGCTTATCTTGGCTAGTTAACAAAAATAGGGGATCCCCTCGAAAAAAAATGGCGTGGGGCCCCCCTATTTTTGTTAACCAGCCAATGAAGCAGACTGCTGAGGCCTGGTTTTTCAGGCTGATAAGGATCCAAGATCCATGAACCTTGCAAGCCTGATAATACCAGGCCACAGCAGTCTGTTTAGCTTGGCTGGTTAACAAAAATAGGGGATCCCCTCGAAAAAAAAAATGGCGTGGGGGTCCCCCTATTTTTGTTAACCAGCCAAGTAAAAAGCAGACTGCTGCAGCCTGGTATTAAAAGACTGCCAAGGCCCATGGATTTTGGCCCTCAACAGCCTAAAAATACCAGGCTGCAGCAGCCCCACAATTGGCGCATCCAAAGATGCGCCAATTGTGGCACTTTACCCGGCTCTTCCCACTTGCCCTGTAGCGGTGGCAAGCAGGGTAATAAGGAGTTAATGTCACCTTTGATTGAACGGTGACAATAAGCCCGGTTAATAATGGAGAGGCGTCAATAAGACACCGATCCATTATTAATCATAAAGGTTGAAAATTTTTTAAAAAATACACAGCCAGAAAAAGGTATTTTATCGAAATAAAACACAACACAGTTTTCATTATTTTTATTTCACGCTCATCCTGCGACGCCATCGTTCTCCTGTAAAAAAACAAGAATAACAAACCAACACAAATACTCCCTCTACGACGCAGTCCAAAATCACGAGTGTCCCACGACGAGTCCAGTTCTGCTACATCTGGATGACAGGCTGAGCCTGACATCCACATAGAGCAGAGCTGCTTACCGGTGCAGAGTCCCCGGCAGTGACGTCATCCGGACTGCTGTACTCTCGCGACAGCTGGCCGAGATTACCCAGTACCCGGCAGCACGTGCAGTTATCGCGAAAAGCTGCATGTGACCGCCAGGGAGAGGGTGATGGCGGCCATCAAGGAGTCCAGGACGTGACCACCGGGGATCTTCTGCCAGGTAAGTGCTGCTGACTTCTGACAGATCCGACCGACACTGACAGTGACACTTTCGGGAAGTTCCTGTGTTACGTACTTCGTTCTGTGACACAGGAACTCCCCCTAGACTTTAGAAGAAAACTCAGATTCCGGTATCTGATATGCAAAAAATATCGGATCTCAGAATCGGAATTCCGATACAGCGAATATCGGCCGATACCCGATATTTGCAGTATTGGAATGCTCAACACTAATAACGATTCTTCAAAAGAGATTACGGAGTATCGTATGAAGGTACATATTTCTGGTAATAGTCCTTCTCCTGTTGTAGCCATCTACGGGCTGAGACACATGGCTCAAGAGGTTGAAGCAGAGTACGGAACAGATGCCAGACTGTTTATAGAGAAAGAATTCTATGTGGATGACTGTTTGAAATCAATGCCAACAAACCGTACCACGCCTGGAACTTTGTGCTGCTGTGTTAGCAGTCGAGTTGGCAGAACTCATTGCTATGGAAATGAATCTAGAAATTAAAGACTTTGAGTTCTACACTGGCAGCAGGATAGTATTTGGCTACATCCATAATGAAGTGAGACGCTTCTATGTCTATGTTAGCAACAGAGTGCTCAGAAATCGAAGTTCTACCTCGCCTGAACAATGGAAATATGTGCCTACACATCTCAACCCTGCGGACCAGGCTACCAGATCTGTTGATACCAATCGCCTCAAAGACACGATTTGGTTTACAGGCCCTGAGTTTTTGTGTAGGCCATTGCCCAACATGACAGAAACGGCCTTGATTGAACTAGTAAATCCACATGCTGACGTTGAAATTCGCCCCCAAGTGTCTGCGTTACATACAGAAACTCTGAAACGCCACCTGGGATCTCAGCGATTCAGTAGGTTCTCTACTTGGAATTCGCTTGTTCGTGCCATTGCCTGCCTGATCCACATAGCTCAGTCGTACAAGGCAACCTCACCAACAAAAAAGGAAAGCTGCACAGGTTGGCATCATTGTAAACATGTCCACACAGCTCTCAATCTAGAGCAGTCAAAGAATATAATTATCCGAGCTGTACAACGGAAAACTACGCTAAAGAAATCGACTGTGCAACCAATCAAAGACCAATACCAAAAGATAGGGTTCTGAGGAAACACGACCCAGTCATGGATGGAGACGGTCTCTTAAAAATAGGAAAACAAGGCAAGACCAAATTGTTCCTCTGGCCAGTAGGGGAACTTGTTCTGCTGTTCTCGTCCAATAAACACAATAGTGACGTCGGCTGACGTCAAGCGGGGAGTGTTCTGTCCAGCCATATGATTGCTGTCTAGAAAGTCTAGTCATTTTTTTATGTCTCTGATTATTATAGACATTGTATTTTTTAGGTGTATTAGTCCTTCATACATTTCATATTGTAAGTAGGGATGAGCTTTCCGATATTGCAATATCGGAAATCGGCCCGATATTTGCTATATCGGAATTCCGATTTCCGATTCCGATATTTTTTTCACACCGGAAATCAGAAATCCCATAATCCTTCAGCCTCTGAACGCTCCGCGGAGCCAATCAGGAGCTGAAGAATTGCTGACAACATTGTGTAACTCCCCTAAGCTTGGTAGGAGGCGTCCAAACTTGCTAGCTAGGGGCTGCGCTGCGATTGGCTGGCTGGATAGTGTGATCAGGCAGTATAAAAGGCTACGCCTGCCATTTTAGCCTCACTCTACTGTGAAAGCAGATAGGGATAGGTTGCTGTTTGAGATAGGGAGAGATCTCGAATCTAATAGTGAAATTGCCGTTCTGAATCCATCAATAGAGATGAAGGCAGGGAGTAAGGGAAAAGTGGGGCGACGGAAGAGGTGCATCAGCAGCTAGACATGGTGCACATCCAGAGCAAGCAGCAGGCCCAAGTCACTCAGCACCTACTTTCACCCGGCAGCAGTCATTTATGCGCAGCTTGTTAGGAGCACAGGGCCATAGGCTGATAAGAGAGGATCAAGTAGAAACTGTTGTTGGTTGGATGGCAGCTGAGGCATCCACCTCAATGAGCGCAGCATCCTCCCAGGACCTCTCCACCACATCGGGTCAGGCCACTGAAGAGCAACACCCATCTGCTTCTTCATCGCCCACTAAATTACACAGACATTCAGAAGGCCAGGAGCCAACCTTAATCCTCTTCTCAGAATCTTTTGGCTTGGAATCTGTGTGCCAGCCAGACAGCATTCCTGCAGCTGAAGAAGAGGTAGTGTGCACAGATGCGCAACCACTGTGTGCGTCTGAGGAAGAAGTGGAGGGTGGGCCAGTGCCCACAGTGACCAGATCCCAGTCAGCAGATGATGATGAAACTCAGCTGCCAGTTTCTGCTGATGAAAGTGTATTGGATGACGAGGTCCTTGACCCATCATGGCATGCTGAGGGGAAGCAAGCAAGTAGTGATAGCTCAAAGGAAGAGCTTGCAGGTGTGGCGCAGCGTGCCGTCCACGTGGGAGAGGAAGAGGGAAAAATTTGTTGTCTGCTCCCTCAACTTCAGCACCCGTTAGGAGCAGGGCTCTTTTAAAGAGCACAAGGGGTGCGCCCAAGAGTTGTGGTGCATGGGCCTTTTTCGACCAAGTTGCAGATGACGTTACAGTAGTCAGATGCAAGCTTTGTCGACAAACTGTGCGGAGAAGGAAGAATGTCAGCAACCTTAATACCACCAATAATGTTGACGCATGTCAGGAAGAGGCACGCTGTGGAGTGGCAGCATCACACCCAAGTTGATTCGCCACCTGCAGCTGGTCCCCCACCTTCCATCTCTTCAGCCACCTCTTCCTCCAGCTCGCAAACAGCTGCTCCTGCTTCCTCGCCAGAATGCCAGGGTGCATCTGCAGGCAGTGTTGTACGGCGGCACACTGTCTATACTTCGTCAGCATCAGCATCCCAATCGCTGGCATCCTCACACTCCCAATCCATTGTGCAGCCATCTGTCACACAGGTGTGGGAGAAAAGGCTCCCGTACTCGGCAAACCACCCACAAGCACAGGGCATGAATTCTCGCATTGCCAAACTGCTTGCAGTGGAAATGCTACCATTCTGGCTGGTGAGCAAGCCAGCCTTTATCGATATGTTGGGGTTTGCAATCCCACAATACAGCGTTTCCAGCCACTTCTACTACAGCAGGCAAGCCGTCCCCGCCCTGCAACAGAATGTGAAGCGTAAAATTAAGCATGCGCTACAAAATGCAGTTAGTAACAAGGTCTACCTGACCACTGATGCGTGGACCAGTTTGCATGGCCAGGGACGCTACATTTCCATCACCCCCCATTGGGTAAATGTAGTTGAGCCTGGAACTGAAGTAGACAGTGCAAGTGCGCGGGTCCTGCCAACTCCACGGATTGCAGGCCTCTCCTCTGTACAAATTGACTCCTCCTCATACTCCTTGTCAGACTCGCCTGCACCCAGATGTACCACAACAACCAATTTCAGCACTGCATCGGCCAAACATCAACAGGTCGTGTTGAAATTGGTTTATCTGGGTAATGTTAGCCACACCGCAAACGAGCTGTGGAACACACTCAAGGAGCAGAGCGACATGTGGCTTGCGCCGTTCAACCTCCAGCCAGGTATGGTGGTATGTGACAACGGCCGAAACCTGGTCACGGCTCTGGGCCTAGATGGTCTGACTCACATTCCATGCCTTGCCCATGTCTAAACTTGGTGGTGCAGAGTTTCCTTAGGAACTATCCTGACCTTGAGGAGCTGCTGCACAAAGTCAGATACGAGTGTTCTCATTTGCGGCGTTCAAGCATGGCGGCATCGCGCCTTTCAGTCATGCAGCGCAGATTGGGCCTGCCCGAGCACCGCATCATTGTTGACCTCCCCACCAGGTGGAATTTGACTTTGCATATGCTGCAGAGGTTGTGTGAGCAGTAACCTGCAATTATGGAGTTGCAGCTGCAGCAGGCGCAAAGTAGGCGACACACATCTCAGCCCTCCCCCTTTACAACCACAGAGTGGGCAACCATGAAGAACATATGCACCATTTTGAAGTGCTTCGAGGACTCCACTCTGATGGTGAGCGCAGATGCTGCCCTACTTAGCCTGACTATTCCCCTTATATGCCTTATAGAATCATCACTTAAAGGACTAAGGGATGAGGTTTCTCAGGAGGAGGAGGAGTATGATGAGACACTTGCACCAACCAGGCAATCTTCATTGGCCCGGTTGGTACAAAGCTCTGTGGGTGCCTCACAAAGGTCCAGGCATGACACAGCAAGCGAGGAGGATGAGGAGGACTATGAGGACGAGCTAGAGGAGGAAAGTACACAGCGCTTTACTAGTAGTCACCAGATAGAGCGTGGATGGGGTGATGCAGATCAGCCAGAGCACATTCCTCCAGCTGGTGACAGCGATGCATGGCCAGTTGGCAGCCTTCAGCATATGAGTGACTTCATGCTGCAGTGTCTGAGAAAAGACCCACGCGTGGCTCGTATTCTCCACACAAATGACTACTGGGTGGCCACCCTCTTAGATCCATGTTACTGGGACAGCCTTGAAAGCCTAATTACACCGTTGAACCGGGCGCGTAAAATGCAGGAGTACAAAGAAGCACTGGTTAATTCACTCATGTACTCTTTTCCACCGCATAGCAGTGATGCGCGTGCACTAGCAGGCACCTCAGTGCGTCCTGGGCCCAGCGGAATCTGTTCCGAAGCCGGTAGCAGAAGCAGTACATCTGCTACTGACAGGTTCAGTATACCCAACCTGTTCCAACGGTTTCTGAACCTGCAAACAGTTCGGGCACCATCAGCACAGACAGTGCAACGCACTAGCAGGCAACGTTACCGTGACATGGTGGCACAATACCTCTTCACCCCTGTCAGTGGGCTTCAGGATGGATCTGCCCCCTTCAAGTTTTGGGTTTCAAGTTGGATACATGGCCCGAGCTTAGCCAGTATGCCTTGGAGGTACTGGCTTGTCCTGGTTCCAGTGTGATTTCTGAACGCGTCTTAAGTGCAGCTGGCAATGTACTAGCAGACCAACGTACCAGACTATCCCCTGCAAATGTGGACCGGCCTACATTCCTAAAAATGAACCAGGCCTGGATTTCTGGTGACTTTTGCTGCCCTGGGCCACAGTACACAGGTTAAATGCATGGTTGGTAGCAGTATGCATGCTCTGTCATGTGCCTATGTTGCACACAGCATAATCTGTTATGCCCGTGCTCTGGCCTCTACTTGCACCTGGTTCTGTGACTGACTCTTTCACCTCATACTGTTTTACATTGGCTCTAGTGCCGCCAGCTAGTGCCCATTTCTGTGACTGCCACTTTCACAGCATGCTGTGTTTCTGGGCTCTAGTACCGCCAGCTAATGCCCATTTCCGTGACTGCCACTTTCACAGCATGCCGTGTTTCTGGGCTCTAGTACCGCCAGCTAGTGCCCATTTCCGTGACTGCCACTTTCACAGCATGCTGTGTTTCTGGGCAACAGTACCGCCAGCTGTACCTCGTTAGACCAAAGTGGAAAAAAAGGACGACAGATGCCAAACACCTATAGGCAGAAGCAAAAGAGGCGGGATCCAGCCACGCCGGCTGTTTCATGGCAGTGAAGTGCGGACACAGGTGCCTTCCCCAAAGGGTAAACCGAGTTCCAGCATCGCCAGCTGGTTCTCGGGAGTGCCTAAGGGCACGGGTACCTCCTGCTCCAAACCGTGTTTCGACAACGCTCGCTCTAACCCTACTAACCATAAACCCTAACCCTACCCCAACTAATCCTATCCCAAAGAAAAAACACCGCTGTTAAGAAGATGGCGACCAGTTTTCCTGCTACAGTTTTCGCTCTGTGCATTTTTCTAGAGATTTTTTTGCTCCTCTGCCTCTGCATACTCCTTCCCCATTATCCTGACGTGTTTCCCCTCCATTTTATCCATTATATAGCACTGTAGTGGTCATTTTGTAATTCTAATTTTTTTCTCCCATTGACTTGCATTGATATCGGAAATCGGAAATTCCGATATCCGATATTTTTCCAATATCGGAAATATGATTTCCAATACAATTTCGGGCAATATCGCTCATCCCTAGTTATCATTCATATTCTCTGAAAAAAGGCCAAGAAAGCAGAAATTCTGCAAACTTTTGAGCACAACTGTATTTACGGTACCTCCATGTAGTTTACACTGGACAAATGACAATTGTTAACTCCTGTTCTATATGAGACCAAAAAAATTGGAGTACTGTACAATACGAACAATATATCAAAATGTATTGAATAAATAACAACAAGATTTTACAATAAAATTTCAAATGTAGATAACATGGAAAAACAACCTTTTAAAAAGACTTAGGACCTGGGTCAGACAAAAGAATAATGTATAGTCACAGTGGACAATGGTAAGTCATCACCCTCAAGTACAGCTATAAAATACGTGATTTGTTGAATTTACAATCTATGCTCCAAGATATATAATCACTATTCATATGGTTATTGTCTCATAGAAGTATCAGGTAAATGCTGAGATGTTTAGTTTGTTACTTATCCCGTCTACCATGTAGTCAATATCCTATTTGATACTACCAGAATTATTTCCATCATCATAAAGACGTAATGGTAAGGTAAGCATGCAGAGGATATATCTCACTATTAAGGGTACTAACCAATAATGTTAGTGTCACGCAGGACCGGGCTCAATCCCTACACGTGCTTTGCGGTTGCTTTTTCAACAGGGAGTCAACAAAAAAGCCTAAAAACAGTGCTGTAACATAGTAACATAGTTATTAAGGTTGAAGGAAGACTTTAAGTCCATCTAGTTCAACCCATATCCTATCCTAACCTGCCCTAACATGTTGATCCAGAGGAAGGCAAAAAAAACCCAAGTGGCAAACAGTAAGCTTCACATTGGGGAAAAAAATTCCTTCCCGACTCCACATACGGCAATCAGACTAGCTCCCTGGATCAACGCTGTATCTAGGAAACTAGTGAATATACCCTGTAATATTATACTTTTCAAGAAAGGCATCCAGTCCCCTCTTAAATTTTAGTAAGGAATCACTCATTACAACATTAGACGGCAGAGAGTTCCATAGTCTCACTGCTCTTACAGTAAAGAATCTGCATCTGTGATTATGGCTAAACCTTCTTTCCTCCAGACGTAGAGGATGCCCCCTCGTCCCCGTCACAGGTCTAAGAGTAAAAAGATCATTAGAAAGGTCTTTGTACTGTCCCCTCATATATTTGTACATTGTAATAAGATCACCCCTAAGCCTTCGTTTTTCCAAACTAAATAACCCCAAGTGTAATAACCTGTCTTGGTACTGCAGACCCCCCAGTTCTCTGATAACCTTGGTCGCTCTTCTCTGCACCCGCTCCAGTTCAGCTATGTCTTTCTTATACACCGGAGACCAGAACTGCACACAGTATTCTAAGTGTGGTCGCACCAGTGACTTGTATAGAGGTAAAATTATGTTCTCCTCATGAGCATCTATGCCTCGTCTAATGCATCCCATTATTTTATTTGCCTTGGCAGCAGCTGCCTGACATTGGCCACTAAATGTGAGTTTGTCGTCCACCCATACACCCAAGTCTTTTTCAGTGACAGTTTTGCCCAGTGTTTTACAATTAAGCACATAATTATACATCTTATTTGTTCTACCCAAGTGCATGACCTTACATTTATCCCCATTAAAGCTCATTTGCCATTTATCAGCCCAAGCTTCTAGTTTACATAAATCCTCCTGTAATATAAAATTATCCTCCTCTGTATTTATTACCCTGCAGAGTTTAGTGTCATCTGCAAATATTGAAATACTACTCTGTATGCCCCCTACAAGGTCATTAATAAATATGTTAAAGAGAAGCGGCCCCAATACTGACCCCTGTGGTACCCCACTGCTAACCGTGACCCAGTCCGAGTGTGCTCCATTAATAACCACCCTTTGTTTTCTATCCATGAGCCAGTTCTTAACTCACTTACACATATTTTCCCCTATCCCCATTGTTTCCCATTTTATGTATCAACCTTTTGTGTGGCACTGTATGAAAAGCTTTTGAGAAGTCCATGAACACCACGTCCACTGCATTCCCTTGGTCCAGTCCTGAACTAACCCCTTCATAAAAGCTTATCAGATTAGTCTGACAAGAACGGTCCCTCGTAAACCCATGCTGATACTGTGTCATGAGGTTATTCAGCCTCAGATACTCCAATATAGTATCCCTTAAAAAAAACCTCCAGGATTTTACCCACAGTAGATGTTAAGCTCACTGGCCTATAATTTCCAGGTTCAGTTTTTGCCCCCTTTTTGAATATTGGCACCACATTTGCTATACGCCAGTCCTGTGGTACAGACCCAGTTATTATGGAATCTTTAAAGATTAAAATTAATGGTCTATCTATAACTGTACTTAATTCCTGCAGTACTCGGGGGTGTATCCCATCCGGGCCCGGGGATTTGTCAACTTTAGTGATTCTTAGACGCCGCCGTACTTCCTGCTGGGTTAAGCATGTGACATTTAATGGAGAAATTTTTTTATCTCTGATCATGTTATCTGTCATGGGATTTTCTTGTGTAAATACAGTTGAAAAAAAGTCATTTAGCATATTGGCTTTTTCCTCATCCTCATCCACCATTTCACCCAGACTATTTTTAAGGGGACCAACACTATCATTTTTTAGTTTCTTGCTATTTATGTAGTTAAAGAATATTTTGGGATTATTTTTACTTTCTCTGGCAATGAGTCTCTCTGCCTCAATCTTTGCTGTCTTGATTTGCTTTTTACAGAATTTATTCAGTCTTCTGTATTTATTTAATGCCTCTTCACTACCTACTTGCTTTAATTCCCTAAACGCTTTCTTTTTGTCCCTTATTGCGCCCCTTACAGCTCTATTTAGCCATAGTGGTTTCCTCCTAATTCTAGCATGTTTATTCCCATAGGGTATATATTGTGCACAGGTCCTATTCAGGATGCTAATAAACGTCTCCCATTTTCTTTGTGTATTTTTATGTCTCAGGATATCGTCCCAGTTTATTGCACCAAGATCATCTCTCATCCGTTGGAAATTTGCCTTCCTGAAGTTTAGTGTCCTTGTAACCCCTCGACTACACATCTTATTAAAGGATACATGAAAGCTTATTATTTTGTGATCACTATTACCCAAGTGACCCCCAACCCTTATGTTTGATATGCGGTCTGGCCTGTTGGATAATATTAGGTCTAGCAGTGCCCCCCCTCTTGTTGGGTCCTGAACTAGTTGTGAAAGGTAATTGTCTCTCATAGTTGCCAAAAACTTATTACCTTTGCTGGAACTGCAGGTTTCTGTTCCCCAATGTATTTCAGGGTAGTTGAAGTCCCCCATAATAATGACTTCTCCTTGAGTTGCTGCTTCATCTATTACTGTATTACTCCTTCCTAGAATCTTTATTTATGTTATTAATTTGTTTTACTCAGTTATATAGTACTATTAATTCCACAGCGCTTTACAGACATTATCCGCACTGTCCCTATTGGGGCTCACAATCTAATGTCTTTGGAGTGTGGGAGGAAACTGGATTACCAGGAGAAAACCCATGCAAACAAAGGGAGAAGATACAAACTCCTTCCAGATGTTGTTCTTGCTTGAACACAGGATGCCAGTGTGTAGCCCTGGTACACAATACCAGGAGGATGAGTGGAGAGGTAACAGTTAAGGTCTCTTCATGACATCACGTACACTTCTGACACACCCAGCAGGGGTGTGGAAGGGAGTGATTCTAGTCAGTCAGTTTCCTGTCCTTGGACAGAGTAGACGTGTCCAGTTTGAGCCTGTCATCAGTTCAGAAAGTGGAGGCTGGTACAGGTGGTCTAATTCACCTTAGCCTAGTCAGAGCTGTGCCCCACTGGAAGAAAGACTGAGCTAACTATTAAGAGTCGAGCAAATCGAAGGGCAAAGTGGAAGGAAGATAATTGGAAAAGTGCTTTTGACTTGGAAAAGTCCTGCACATTGCTACCGGTCACTGGGGACCGAAGGATCACTATTAGCTACAGCATAGTGAAAGAAAAACCAGAGATTTACCGGACCCTAGGTCGCGGCAAACAAGCCCCTTATAGTCAGTACGTAACTGGGGTCAGGGGAGTGAAGACTTTGAGTCAGTGCACGACAAGATAAGAATTCAGCTCCCTCGCAGGAAGGCTTCACCACAAATCTGACTGGGCAGAACAGCTTTGGAAAGCTGGAATCATAGAGGGGACTACGCTTCAGGCTGGTCGTACTCATCTTCATTGGACAGTAAAGGAGGCCCCTAACTTGCTTAGCTGTTGCCTCAAAGCTCATCCTCCATCAACCCCATCAGCCTCCCTGGGACCTGCCTTATCATCTTGCAAGTAAAGGTATGGAAAGACGCTGACCGTGTGAGACTGAGTTATTATTGCATGCCTGCACAATCCCTACCTAACTACCGACCTGAGGGAAGAGTCCCACCTGTAGGGGACCCGACATCTAGCTGCATCACCATCCCCTCAGAGATCTATAGCAGCGCTGGTACAAATTACCAGGATACTACAGGTGGCGTCACGAACTGTATATAAATCTATCCCCTGTAAATATTCCCCCAACATACGCCAGACCGCCAGGGCCACAGACCGAGCCACAGCTACCTGTGACAAATCCCATAGACTTCCATGGGCTCGGCTCTGAGTACCCCATTGCCCTGGTAACCCACAATTGTGGTGGCGGGTCGACACAAAAACTTGGCGTCACGAACAGGATACGAAACTTGCAGCATTGCGAGCCCTGTGTGCCTGTGGAGTGTTTTTGTGAAAAAGGACTGTTTGCACTTTTGGCGCCAAAAATCGCCATCTTTGTCGCCATATTCGCGCCCTCAGGCGCTGGAGAAGAAGGTGGGCGTACCTGAAAGAGCGCGCAAAGTCTTGGACACGCCCCCGGCTCTGACTCAGCGGCAGGTCCTGCAACAGGAAGTGAACGCTCTGACATCAGAGCGCCTGCGACGAAGGTCCTGTTCTCACTGCGGTGCCTGTGAAATAGCAGCGTCTGAAACCGGTAGGCTCCGTTTAACCAAGGGGGCGCTAAGATGTCACAACAACCGGCTGACAGTGCGGCCCCGGCCGGAGGCCCCAATCCCGCACCGTCTGGTATTGTAGCGCCAGATGGGGGCGCAGGCCCTGCACCCAGTCCGGTAGTCCCGATCATGCCACTAACGCTCCCATATATGCCTGGGGCGAAATGGCTTCCCCAATACAGCGGTGGGCCAGGCACTTTAGCAGGCTTCAAGCGGAAGTTATGCAGCATCCTAGAAATGTACTCCATGCCTGAGAGACAAAAAGCTGCTGTGCTAATAGGGCAGCTAACTGGCGCTGCTGAGAGAGAAGTGGAGACTTGGGATACCGTTGATCAGGAGTCGGTACCTGCGATCTTCCTTAAGCTACATGCCATATTTGAAGACCGCACAGAAACGGATCTCCGGATGGCCTTCTATCACTGTTCACAACAGCCAGGTGACAGCATCCGGGACTACGCTTGCCGACTACAGGGAGCCCTGAGAGCCCTCAAGCAAATTAACCATTTAAATGCTATCGACGAGAATAGAATGCTGAAAGAACAATTTATACAGGGATTGAGATCCCCAGAGGAACGCAGAACTGTAAATTGGTGGTCCTTAGATCATCCGGATGCTACCTTTGATGCCCTAAAGGACATGGCAATAAAAGGGCTGCGGCCCCTGGGCAAACCTGAGGTGGCCACCCAACATCATCAGGCTGAAGTCACTCCGGAACCGGCAGTAACCCCCTTTTCCCCGCTAGTGGCTGAAGCCAAAGCGCAGGTGACACCTCCTAGTGAATTGGACTGTCTGCGCTCAGAGGTGCGCCAGCTGACTAAAAATCTGGCTGCTGTGATGAGTGCCCTGCAGCTGCGGAAAGAGGAGGAAGGAAAGATCTTGTTAGCTGACTGCCCAGAAGACGTCCCGTGGATGCACCGGAGAAGAAAGAAGACGTCGCCCCCCCAGAGGAGGACAACGCCACCCCCAGGAGCAACCTCTGATCAACACCCTCCTCGTCGAGAGATCATCTGTTATCGCTGCAACCGGAAAGGTCATCTGTCTACACAGTGTCCTTTAAACGGGCAGAACCTGGGTCCAAGGGCCAACACCCAGGAGAATACCCGTCAGGCCCCCTAGACTGGAACCGCAGGTATGTGGGCGGGCGACCCTACCTGTCTATTATTCTAGATGGTATTGCTGTTCCAGCATTGTTAGACACTGGGTCCCAGGTGACCCTAATACCTGATGCTCTATATACCAAGTACTGGTCAATGGACAGTCTTAAACCTCCGAGCCTTGACTTTACTGTGTATGCTTCTAATGGTCTTCCTGTAGAAGTACTCGGGACAAAATGTGTAGATGTAAAGGTGGGCAGAGAGGAGTTGAAAGACCAAGGGCTTCTGGTAGTAAAGACTGTAAATGAGGAGAACGGTTTAAATATAATTTTGGGTACTAACATTATCGGTAATTGTTTGGGAGAAGTTGTGTTCTTACTCCAACAGCTCGCTGAGATTGCCCGACCAAGGCAGAGAGGAGTAATCCAAAGAGAGATCCGGGCCCTGGTGTGTCAGCAGCAAGCGAAGCTTACAGACGGCGAAATTGGTAATGTACGGGTCACTGACTCGGATCCTATTGTGATACCCCCAATGAGTGAAATGATCATTTGGTGCAGGGCGGCCATAGGTCTGAGAGGACAGAATTACCAAGCTGTAGTAGAACCCCACCATTCAGAACATAGACCTACACTTATGACTGCTAGAGGAGTAGTAGAAGTGGTGAATGGAAGAGTACCGGTACGGCTTCTCAATTGGGGAGATGATGAGGTAAATTTACCCCGTTATGCAACCATTGCTAAACTTCATGCTGTTGATAATAATTCTATTCTCCCGGCTGAGTCCTTAGACTCCTGTCAAATAGCGGAGGACAATGACCCAGCAACTCAGGTGGCGGAATGGTGTCAGCAACTCCATGTTGGGACGGACACCACTCCCGCTCACCAGAAGCAAGGGGTATTACGGGTGGTGCAAGAGTATGCCCAAGTGTTTAGCAAAAATCCACTTGATTTTGGGACAATTAAGGGAGTACAACATCATATCCCTACAGGCAATCATCCTCCCATCAAAGAGCGGTATAGGCCCATACCTCCAGCTCATTATCAGAAGGCTAAAGAAATGTTAAATGATATGAAGAAAGCTGGGGTGATAAGGGATAGTTGTAGCCCCTGGGCAGCCCCTCTCGTTCTGGTTAAAAAGAAAGATGGTAGTATGAGAATGTGTGTGGATTACAGGCAGGTGAACCGCATAACACACAAGGATGCATACCCGCTACCACGTATAGAGGAATCATTAGCTGCTCTGAAAACGGCTAACTACTTTTCTACCCTTGATCTGACTAGTGGTTACTGGCAAGTGGCTGTGGCTGAGGAGGATCGTGAGAAAACGGCTTTCACCACCCCAATGGGGCTCTGTGAGTTCGACAGAATGCCGTTTGGGCTCAGCAGTGCCCCAGGAACATTTCAGAGAGTGATGGAAAACTGTCTGGGACATCTCAATTTTGAAACCGTGCTGCTATACCTAGACGACGTTATCGTGTATTCCAAGACATATGAGGACCATCTGAAGCACCTGGCAGAAGTATTCGAGTCCCTGTCCAGGTACGGGATGAAATTAAAACCCTCAAAATGCCATCTACTCAAACAGAAGGTACAATACTTGGGGCACATCGTCAGTTCGGAAGGAGTAGCGCCGGACCCAGAGAAAGTCACCGCCATCCAGAAGTGGCCGGAGCCGAAGAACCTTAAGGAAGTGCGACAGTTCCTGGGACTAACGGGTTACTACAGGAGATTCGTGAAAGATTACACGAAGAAGGCAGCTCCTTTACAGGACCTCCTGGTAGGACAATCCTTAAAGAGCAGAAACCCTCCCTTTAATTGGGGTAAAGAACAGGCTGAAGCATTCCAAAAGATGAAAGAGATCCTTACAGGTGATGAAATCTTAACCTATCCTGATTACAGCCAACCGTTCCTGTTGTACACCGACGCCAGTAATGAAGGGTTGGGAGCCGTTCTCAGTCAGAAGCAGAATGGACAAGAAAAAGTCATCGCATATGCTAGCAGAAAACTCAGGCCAACTGAGAGGAATCCGGAAAATTATAGCAGCTTCAAGCTGGAGTTTCTGGCGCTGGTCTGGGCCATCACTGAAAGATTTAAGCACTATCTGGCCTCCAATAAGTTCACTGCGTTTACAGACAACAACCCGTTAACGCACCTGGAAACCGCCAAGCTGGGCGCCATGGAGCAGCGTTGGATGGCTCGGTTGTCCAATTATCAGTTTACTATCAAGTACCGGGCAGGTCGAAAGAATGCTAATGCTGATGCGTTGTCCCGAATGCCGCATGACTCTGACACGGAAGAAGAATCGGACGACCTGGAAGAAATTGAGCTACCCGCGTTCCATCGAAATGGGGTAGTCCACGAGCATCGAGTCCACAGAAAGCAGTATGGTGCAACATTAAATCCTTTACCCCATCACAGCTGGAAAGAGACTCAGGACAGTGATCCAGTGGTCAGCCGCATCAAGGAGTTGTTAAAACAGGAAGGTTCCTCCTTGGAAAAGGATGCACCTATGTCAGCAAAGCTCCTGTGGAACGAGAAAAGCAGGTTGTTCCTATACCGTGAAAAGTTGTGCAGGAGATACGTCAACCCTAGAACCCATGAGATGGTCTGGCAAATAGTGGTCCCCAAGGCGGACGTCCCAATGGTGTTGGAAGCATACCACGATCAAGCAGGACACTTTGGCTGGAGAAAGCTGGAGACCCTGTTGAGATGCCGGTTCTACTGGGTAGGGATGCGCAGCTCTATCGAGAGGTGGTGTCGGAACTGTGGACCCTGTGGTCTCAGAAGAAAGGACTGCGGAAGTCAGAAGGCCCCCCTGCAACCTATCCGGACGACTCGTCCCCTGGAGATTGTGGCCCTGGACCATGTCAAATTGTCGCCAAGTAGATCTGGATACTCATACGCCTTGACCATGGTAGACCATTACTCCAGATTTCTGGTAGTTGTTCCAGTTAAGGACCAGACCGCAGTGACGGCAGCGAAGACCTTTCAAGCAAGTTTCTGCAGACCGCATGGGTATCCGGAGCAAGTCTTAACCGATCAGGGACCTGCTTTCGAAGCTGATTTATTCAAGGAATTCTGTCACATGTACGGGTGCAAGAAAATAAGAACGACACCATACCACCCTCAAACCAACGGTCTTTGTGAAAAGATGAACCATATTGTCCTTGACTTGTTGAGATCCATACCGTTGGAAGACAGGAATCGATGGCCGGATTTACTACCTGATTTGGTTGATTTGTATAATCATATACCTGTAAGCTCAACTAACTGCACTCCAGCCTATCTTATGAGAGCAAGGCCTGGAAAACTACCAATGGATCTAGAACTTGGAGTGGTAGAACCGGAGGCAGACGACGCTGTTGAAAACTGGGACGTCAATCGGCAAGAGCAATACAGAAGAGTACAAATCTGTGTAGAGGAAAGTCTTAATAAGGCACGGGAGAAACAGGAAGATGTTTACAACAGAAATGCTCCTGCCAAGCCTTTGATGCCTGGAGAGGTAGTATTAAAAAGAAAAAGAAAGATGCACAAACTGGATAACCAGTGGGAGCAAGAACCCTACGTCATACAAGATTCTAAGTACGACAACAGAAAAGTTTGTGTCGTCAGTAAGGACGGAGGAAGAACAACAATCACTGTGTCCAGAGATCATTTGAAATTGTGTCCAGAACACTTAAAGAGTTGTGAAAAGAACCCTGTCCTCAATCAAGGAGAAAGAAAGGAAGAGGTCCTACACACCGATCTGGGAGATTTTCCTGCGGATTGGCCTAGACTGGGAGAAGCTGTGATAATTCCAGTGTTGCAGTTTTATCAGCCACAAGAGGAAGTTCTACCTCCAGTTGTGCCTGTGGTGCCAGTTGAGCCCGCTCAGGAGTTACCCATCCCAGCAACACCTCAACCTATGGAATCTCAAGATGGATCATCTGTAGCAGCGCCCCATACTATGGGATCCCCTGGTGAAGCTGACTCACACCGCCCAGCCATCAGTACGCTTGCCAGATCCATGGAAAGATTAAGGCAGTTCTATAGTTTGCCGTTACGCAGTGCAGACAGATTGCAACCTGATATACCTGAAACTACACCACGTAGATCAGAGAGAATCACAAAAGGGAAATTACCCATTAGATATCAGCAGTAGTTTATGTGAATATTGAAACAAGTCTATATATATATAAATGTGTTTTTCCCTATTATGTCTTCGTTTAACAATGGACTCAGAGGCTGAGGACTGAGCCAGCCCAAAAACTGTATCCTGTAAATAGTTGCACTAAAGTGCCTTTTTAATGGTTTCACATGAAACCTTGACTTACCTCTGAACCAAAAACCCGTGTGGTGTGGCACTGAGTGAGGTCTGCATTTGGATGTCCTGCAGCCCACCCAGGACCTACGTTGAAGGTTTGGTGCGGGTCCTTCACAAGTATACTGTATATTTATTGAATGCTATTTAATACTTTTGTATTTCTATATATAATGTTTGCAACGTTCAAGATATCCTCACCTCCCGGATGGGACGAATTAATGTTATGTTAATGTTTTCTTGCATAAACAAAAATGTCTCTTTATATTTTACAGCCCGGGAGTGCTGTCGTTTACCATGGGGGAATGTGTAGCCCTGGTACACAATACCAGGAGGATGAGTGGAGAGGTAACAGTTAAGGTCTCTTCATGACATCACGTACACTTCTGACACACCCAGCAGGGGTGTGGAAGGGAGTGATTCTAGTCAGTCAGTTTCCTGTCCTTGGACAGAGTAGACGTGTCCAGTTTGAGCCTGTCATCAGTTCAGAAAGTGGAGGCTGGTACAGGTGGTCTAATTCACCTTAGCCTAGTCAGAGCTGTGCCCCACTGGAAGAAAGACTGAGCTAACTATTAAGAGTCGAGCAAATCGAAGGGCAAAGTGGAAGGAAGATAATTGGAAAAGTGCTTTTGACTTGGAAAAGTCCTGCACATTGCTACCGGTCACTGGGGACCGAAGGATCACTATTAGCTACAGCATAGTGAAGAGAAAACCAGAGATTTACCGGACCCTAGGTCGCGGCAAAGAAGCCCCTTATAGTCAGTACGTAACTGGGGTCAGGGGGAGTGAAGACTTTGAGTCAGTGCACGACAAGATAAGAATTCAGCTCCCTCGCAGGAAGGCTTCACCACAAATCTGACTGGGCAGAACAGCTTTGGAAAGCTGGAATCATAGAGGGGACTACGCTTCAGGCTGGTCGTACTCATCTTCATTGGACAGTAAAGGAGGCCCCTAACTTGCTTAGCTGTTGCCTCAAAGCTCATCCTCCATCAACCCCATCAGCCTCCCTGGGACCTGCCTTATCATCTTGCAAGTAAAGGTATGGAAAGACGCTGACCGTGTGAGACTGAGTTATTATTGCATGCCTGCACAATCCCTACCTAACTACCGACCTGAGGGAAGAGTCCCACCTGTAGGGGACCCGACATCTAGCTGCATCACCATCCCCTCAGAGATCTATAGCAGCGCTGGTACAAATTACCAGGATACTACAGGTGGCGTCACGAACTGTATATAAATCTATCCCCTGTAAATATTCCCCCAACATACGCCAGACCGCCAGGGCCACAGACCGAGCCACAGCTACCTGTGACAAATCCCATAGACTTCCATGGGCTCGGCTCTGAGTACCCCATTGCCCTGGTAACCCACAATTGTGGTGGCGGGTCGACACACACCAGCGCTGCAAAGCTGCAGTGCTAACCACTAAGCCACCGTGTTTCCCTCTCTCTTCCACCTATACCGCCACGCAGGGGCGGAACTATAGTGGAAGCAGGGGAAGCAGCTGCCACAGGGCCCGGGCTAGAAGGGGGCCCGTCCCTGCTGCAGCTGCCCTGTGATTTAGGAGCAAAAAGGGGGGCCCGAGCACGCTGGCAAATGGATCCGCGCTCGGGCCCCCTCCCAACATTTTGTTCAGGCTTCTGACTCTGAACGCTGATGCATAACAACACTGTGTTGTTTTAAAGAGACACTACAGTGTTGTAAATGCAGACAGCGAACAGAAATGAGCACTGTAGCTTTAAGCTGCGGCCCAGTGCATTATGGTCCGTCTGTCACAGCGTGTGTGCATGTGGGGGCGGACAGCAGACGGCCAGGCAGACCACATGAAGCAGCAGGCTGACTGGACAAGCAGGTGGAAGCCCGGGCGAGCAGGGTGAGTACCGTGAGTCTCTCAACAGTGAGAAGAGGCTTGGCTGCTCAATGGTGACTGGGAGGGCAGGTGCAGGCAGGATCTAACAGGGCCCACATTCAACAGGCCCCAGGCTGCAGTGCAGGGGGCCCACATTCAACACAGGGCCCAGGTAGCAAGGGGCCCGCATTCCAACAGGGCCTCGGGCTCCTGGGCCCTGTTTGACGCAAGCCTCAAGTCACCACTAACCTCCCCCTGGGCCCTGTTGGGCACGGGACCTCAGTCACCAGTAGCCTCCCCCTGGCCCAGTAACAGCCTCATGGTTGCTACAAGTGACGAGTGACACCCTGATCTCTGCTACATGTGACAAGTAACAACCTCAGCTCTGCTACATGTAACAAGTAACAACCTCAGCTCTGCTACATGTGACAAGTAGCAACCTCGGCTCTGCTACATGTGACAAGTAGCAACCTCAGCTCTGCTACATGTGACAAGTAACAACCTCAACTCTGCTACTTGTGACAAGTAGCAACCTCAGCTCTGCTATTTGTGACAAGTAACAACCTCAGCTCTGCTACATGTAACAAGTAACAACCTCAGCTCTGCTACATGTGACAAGTAACAACCTCAGCTCTGCTACATGTGACAAGTAGCAACCTCAGCTCTGCTCATGTGACAAGTAACAACCTCAGCTCTGCTCATGTGACAAGTAACAACCTCAGCTCTGCTCATGTGACAAGTAACAACCTCAGCTCTGCTACATTTGACAAGTAACAACCTCAGCTCTGCTACATGTGACAAGTAGCAACCTCGGCTCTGCTACATGTGACAAGTAACAACCTCAGCTCTGCTCATGTGACAAGTAACAACCTCAGCTCTGCTCATGTGACAAGTAACAACCTCAGCTCTGCTACATTTGACAAGTAACAACCTCAGCTCTGCTACATGTGACAAGTAGCAACCTCGGCTCTGCTACATGTGACAAGTAACAACCTCAGCTCTGCTACATGTGACAAGTAGCAACCTCAGCTCTGCTCATGTGACAAGTAACAACCTCAGCTCTGCTCATGTGACAAGTAACAACCTCAGCTCTGCTCATGTGACAAGTAACAACCTCAGCTCTGCTACATGTGACAAGTAGCAACCTCGGCTCTGCTACATGTGACAAGTAACAACCTCAGCTCTGCTACATGTGACAAGTAGCAACCTCAGCTCTGCTCATGTGACAAGTAACAACCTCAGCTCTGCTCATGTGACAAGTAACAACCTCAGCTCTGCTACATGTGACAAGTAGCAACCTCGGCTCTGCTACATGTGACAAGTAACAACCTCAGCTCTGCTACATGTGACAAGTAGCAACCTCGGCTCTGCTACATGTAACAACCTCAGCTCTGCTACATGTGACAAGTAGCAACCTCAGCTCTGCTCATGTGACAAGTAACAACCTCAGCTCTGCTACATGTGACAAGTAACAACCTCAGCTCTGCTACATGTGACAAGTAGCAACCTCAGCTCTGCTACATGCGAGGAGTGACAGCCTCATCTCTGCTACATGCGCGGAGTGACAGCCTCAGCTTTGCTATACAAGTAGCAGAGCTGAGGCTGTCACTCCTCACATGTTGCAGAGATGAGGCTGTCAGTCCTTACATGTAGCAGAGCTGAGGCTGTCACTCCTCGAATGTAGCAGAGCTGAGGCTGTCCCTACTCACATGTAGCAGAGCTGAGGCTGTTCCTCCTCACATGTAGCAGAGATGAGTCTGTCACTCCTCACATGTAGCAGAACTGAGTCTGTCACTCCTCACATGTAGCAGAGCTGAGGCTGTCACTCCTCACATGTAGCAGAGCTGAGGCTGTCACTCCTCACATGTGTAATTGGTGAGGGCGTGGTGCAGAAGTACGGTATACAGAACAATCTTAGATTATTCTGTATACCGGACTGTTGTTCTACTGAATAAATCATCCGTTTTGAAAGCAATTTGCAGGCTGGATTACAAGTTTCTTCACATATTTACTCTGGAGAAAGCCTACCTTCGTCACTACCTCAGTTGCTTCCTGGGAGTTGGTTCTTTTCTGTTATTTCACTATCATTACTCCAAAAACCTCTAATTTTGGATAATAAAGGTATCTTTCTTAACACAACTTGGGTAGACCGGGATTGGCAACGCGCGCGAGGGGGGGGCCCCATTGTGAAGTTTGCTGTGGGGCCCTGCCGTTCCTAGTTACGCCCCTGCCGCCACGTCCACCTCCTCCTCCACTTGGACCTGTTCCTCCTGTTTCAAGATTCTTATTTTTTATTTATGCTCTGCTTAGCATATGGACAGGATGCAGTTGTAGTGAGGGACAGCATTAGGTTTTGCGTGTGCGCAGTTTTAAAAAAACACACTCTATTTGTACCCGTGTCTGTGCTAGTACTGTGATGTGAGTAACCAAAAGTTTTTATAAACTTCAACTGTGTCAGTAGGTCATGTGCATCTAAACATATATTTCTACTCTTATGCAACCAAGTCTATGATAGGACTGTGCCAAAAACCGCTATGTGTATACTTTAACCCATATATGTGGGATTACTGTGCCAAAAGCCACTGTGGATATGCTTTAACTAGTGATGAGCGAACGTGCTCGCCACTACTTATTACTCTCTCAAGTATCATGGTACTCGGTGTACTCG
Source organism: Oophaga sylvatica (assembly GCA_033576555.1). Lineage (NCBI taxonomy): Eukaryota > Metazoa > Chordata > Amphibia > Anura > Dendrobatidae > Oophaga > Oophaga sylvatica. Next base: position 32,458 of record JARQOD010002183.1, read on the forward strand.
GTGAGCACCGAGCATTTCCGGGATTACTCGGCGGGAACTTGGGTCTCCACCCAGCTTTTTTGGCGGACTTTACAGACCCGATCACGATGCAGGGATTTTCTGCCAGGCAATGAAACGCTGCAGCCATCTTTGTTGTGGTCGTGCAGTAATTGGCTGGCCGCACAGCATCATCAGGGGTATAAGAGACCGGACGCCGCCCTGCTCGGCGCATTCAGCTCCGGATTTAGATAGTGTAGGGAGAGCTGCTGCCGAGATAGGGTCAGAATTGGGGATTTATTAGTCAGAGTGGGGTCTATCATCGTAAACTACTCAAATCCAGATAAACCAACAGTCCTTCTAAGGACTAATTCCGGAGTATATACAGTACAGACCAAAAGTTTGGACACACCTTCTCATTCAAAGATTTTTCTGTATTTTCATGACTATGAAAATTGTACATTCACACTGAAGGCATCAAAACTATGAATTAACACATGTGGAATTATATACTTAACAAAAAAGTGTAAAGCAACTGAAAATATTTGGCCAGTTTACGGCAGTTTTCTTTTTTTGTCCTGGGTGTCACAGTATTTATATACAGCACTATGTTGCATTATTTTTAAAAACAGGCCACATTTTACAGTGGGGTCTATCTCTGACACCTCATAAAATTGAGGCATTTCAGGCCTAAATTCTCTTTTTTGGGCTGTCTGTCACTCTCGTTATATCCAGCACTCTTTTGCATCCATCAAAAAAAACAAAAACATATTTTACAGTGTGGTATATCTGTGACACGCCTCATACGTTCGTGTGATAAAAATTTGTGGATTTTAGGCCGGTACTCCAGTGTTTTCCTGTCTGTTACTCAAGTTATAAACAGCACTATGTTGCATTATTTTAAAACACAGACCACATTTTACAGTGGGGTCTATATCTGACACACCTCATACATCCGTGTGCCAAAAATTGAGGCATTTTAGGCCTAAATTCCCTTTTTTGGGCAGTTTGTCACTCTCGTTATATCCAGCACTCTTCTGCATCCAGCAATAAAAAACAAAAACATATTTTACAGTGTGGTATATCTGTGACACGCCTCATATGTCTGTGTGATAAAAATTTGTGGATTTTAGGCCGGTACTCCAGTGTTTTCCTGTCTGTTAATCAAGTTATAAACAGCACTATGTTGCATTATTTTAAAAAACAGGCCACATTTTACAGTGGGGTCTATCTCTGACACGCCTCATACATCCGTGTGCCATTAATTGAGGCATTTTAGGCCTAAATTCCCTTTTTTGGGCAGTCTGTCACTTTCGTTATATCCAGCACTCTTTTGCATCCACAAAAAAAAATAAAAATTTGTACAGTGGGGTATGTCAGTAAAAAAATTTCTGTTTCAAGTTGTTATGGCAGCTTCATGACTGTGTTAAATACTCCAACTACTACCACCATCACCATCTTCAGCCTAGAGGCAGTAACTGCGCAGATAGAAAGTCTGAACAGCAGAGGGTTAACGCTTAGGCGGTGTTGTACTCTGTATTGTACTCTGTCTCTGTATTACAAAGGCTAAATCTTCTTGATGAAATCATGCCTGGAAAAGCCATAGCAAGATAACGTTGAAGATCAGGGGGACAGGACTCGCAACTACTGATGTCTGGTGTTTGTGGGCAGTATTCTGACAAGCCCTCACCTACTAATACCAAACTGGTTGGACGATGACATTTAAAAGGAGCCCATGCATTTTCTATACTGAAGCTAGAGATTTTGAGATTTCGAATGCATTTCCAGAGATGTCAATAGGAGAGCGTGGTGGTCGGAGATGTGACTTCTACACCGCCACACGAGCTGCTTCCTCTCCACCAACCGAGGTGCCGCACCCATCACCTTCTATCTCTTTCCCATTCTCTCGCATAATGAAAGTCGGCAAGGACAAAGTCCTCTCCCCTCTGTAACAGTCTGTCATTGTAATTTTTTTGGGGTAAACAATATCTATTACTATGTATGCAACCCCTTGTCATGTACAGCACCATGGAATTAATGGCGCTATATAAATAGCTAAATAATAATGATAATAATACTATATGGTTGTTTCCACTAGACAATCCATCAAACATGTTATTGAAGGAATTTTTTTTCTGACAACTCTGTTCAGCTGTGCACAAACTATGTCAACTTGGTAGATATCCCCCAGTGGGTGCTGGCACAGTGTTTCATATTTGAGGTAAAACACACTTCAACAAGTTGCTTTAACTCTTACAACATTATATTCCAAAGCCTTGAAGAAAAAGATGAATATATTGTGAACCAAATAGGTATGAATAATTAATCACACAAATGATGTAACATAATTCTAAGGCTAAGTGCACACGTTCAGGAATGTGTGCAGAATTTTCCTGAGCGTTTTTTGCGCGTTTTTACCGCGATTTTTTCCTGAACTTTCTAGGTCAATAATATAGCGGGAAAAACGCTAGAATTCCGCGAAATTAATGAACATGTTGGTTCTTTTTCCGAGTTGCGTTTTTTTTGCGGAAAAAAACGCACCATGTGCACAAAAATTGCGGAATTCATTCTAAATGATAGGATGCTTAAATCATGTGTTTTTTCACGTTTTTTCCCGCGAAAAAAAGCAAAAAAACCCACAAATAATCCTGAACGTGTGCACTTAGCCTAAATATACACAAGATATCAGTGGGGAAATTATTTCCACCAAAAATTTTAAGTATGAGACTAGTGTCATCTTGTGGAAAATTGAAAGTACATGCCTTCTATGCTGCTTGCATTAAAGAACTGATTTGCCAGATATGTACGGAGTCAGGATGACCGGTCTGCAGGTACCTGTGTTGCTACGTGTCAGGAACTGTCAAGGCTGTGTCCCCTGTTTCCCGGCAGGAGGAATAGGGTAACGGACAGACCCCATTACACAGAAAGAGCGGTCATGTTTGGACAGGAAATCTGGCCGAAAGCTGAGGAAAAAAAAACAAAGCAGGAGTGAGTCCCCAGCTGTGACCATGTGAGCAGCAAGGGGGGGCAGGGCACTATGCACCCGAAGCGCCGACGCTGCAGCGAAATGCAGCAGACAGACCCGGTGACCTACAGGCATGGGACCAGCTTAAGAGATCAAAAGATTTTTGGCGTGGACAAGCAGCGCATAGGAGGCTGAGTAGCATGCTCCATCCATAGAGCAGTGGCGCTGCAAAGGACAGTTCCCATTGTCTCCCACCAATAAAAGCGGCACAGCCATTTATCAAGGTGCCGTTTGCCCAGTAACCGCCAGAGAGCGAGGTGCCGTGTGCTCCTTGACCGTGAGTACAGCATACGTGCACAGTAGAGAGAGCCCATTCATGCCACGTGTTTAGTGTGGATAACCAATAATTAGAATGCACAGAGGAATGACAGAGGACGTTGGTACGGTCAGCAAGGTACTCCCTCAGCAAACTTTCACTCCATGTGAGAGTCCCCTGCGCCTCAGGGACAGGGCGATGGGAGGGTCTGAGAAAACTCTCCCTAAACTTTGCCAGTGTTCCACTGCCTTTGCTGGCTTGGAGTTGTGCCTCTCTCAGCTGTACTCCTTGCTTGGCCAACAAACTTTGACCTCTGCTGCCAGCAAATTAGAACACAGATAAGCAGGATGGAGACGTTAATTATGGTGTCATTGATGCTCACCTCTTTGTGGATTCGTCAAAGTTTTGGAGGATGTTACATATGTCAGACATCCATGTCCACTCCTCAGATGTTATGTGTGAAGACAGAACTGAATACCGACAACCTTGTTGATGCTGGTAGACTATTCACCAACTGCCCTCTTCTGCTCACAAGTCCTTTCCAACATCTGCAGTGTAGAGTTCCAAGGCCTGGGGCATCACACACCAGTCGTTGAGCTAGAAGCTGCAAGCGCTGCTGAATCACAGCAAGGGCGGATGAAGCTGTAGCTGACTTTCTAAAATGGATATTTAGAGCGGTGCACTTTTCCGAGCAGATCTGCCAGCTCCGTGTAGCTTTTCAAAAAATATTGACCAATTTGGTTAAGCGCATGAACCAGGCATGGCACGTGTGTGAGCTCGCCTCACCACAGAGCAGCCACCAGGTTCCAGCCATTGTCACACAATGCCATGCCTGGCTGTGGGTTCAGCCATCTCAGCCACCGATCTGCCTGCTCTTTCAGAGCTGTTCACAACTCTTCAGCATATTGGGGTTTGTCACAGAAGCATATTAGCTTCAGCACAGCCTGTTCTCACTTTCATTTGGCAGTGCTGCAGTGCTTACAGCTTGTGACTGATGTGCTACCTTTTGTAGCTGGAGGCTGAAGAGGTGGCGAAGAAGGATGAGGAGGTGCAGGAGCTGTAGACTATGGGGGCAAGCCAGATTGACGTAGGGCCCGCAATAGTCGGGGTTTGGGAGGATGTGCACCATACCAAGGCCGGAGTGGGTCCAGGCTTCCACTATGTTAACCCAGTGTGCCCTCAGTGAGATGTATTGTCCCTGACCACAAGCACTTGTCCACGTGTTTGTGGTTAGGTGCACTTTCCAAGTAACAGCATTGTGGAGGGCACGGGTAATGTTGTGGGACATGTGCCTGTGCAATGCTGGGACGGCACACCGGGACAAATATTCCCACATTTTCATGCCCTTGGGGTGATACTCAACTCTGCCCTCTCTTTCAAGCTAAGATCCAAGCCCTTGCCACCTCCTGCCCATTGCAATTCAAAAAACATTTCCTTGATCCGTACATTCCAAGAAAATTAAAAATTGTTTGTGCACGCCCTCATGGTCTCCCGCCTCGACTATTGCAACCTTATACTCTCTAGCCTCCCCTCTAGCACTCTTGCACCACTCAAATCTATCCAAAACTCTGCTGCAAGAGTAATCCAACTGTCCCTCCATTAGTCCCCAGCCTCTTCTCTCTGCCATGCCCTTCACTGCCTTTCTATTGCCCATAGGCTACAGTTCAAAACCCTAAATATGACATACACAGCCTTCCACAACCTGTCTCCTCCATACATCTGTGACATGGTCTCCCAATGTCTGACTCGGTCATGTCTTCTTCTACACAAACCCAGTGTGCAGTCAGCGAGATGTACCGTCCCTGCCCACAAGCACCTGTCCATGGGTCCGTGGTTAGGTGCAGTTTCCCTGTATCAGCATTGTTGATGGGCCATCTAATGTTGTGAGACATGTGCTTGCTTATGTAATGTCAAAACGGCATACCCGGAGAAATAGTGGCGAGTAGGGACCGAGTACCTTGTTACTGTCAACACCATCATGTTGCGGAAAGCGTCCGTCTCCCATGAGCCTAAAATGCAACATTTAGAGCGCAAGCAGATGAAAAATTTGTTAATTTAGTACTGTGGCCTGTGGGTTGTTGGCTGCGTCTTTCCGCTTACGGTCCAATGACTGGGTTATTGACAACTGAAGGCTGAGCTGGGACAAGGACGTGGACGTGCTAGATGATGGTGCTATTTCCCTGCGGTCAATGGCAGGTGCAGGGCAGGAGGCACCTTCGCATGCACCATGGACGAGGATTGGCTTGCATGCACAACAGCGGAAGAAGCAGTGGTATCACCCGCAGACACTGTTCATGGAGCCTGGTGTTCAGCCAACAAAGTCGGGTGCTTTGCTGCCATGTGCCTGATCATGCTGGTGGTGGTAAGGCTGCTAATGCGGCCATGGCCGGTGTTGCAAATGTCCTTTTTGGGGTTATCGGCAGAGTCTTTAAAAAACAACAAGATTGGTAGGGGGACATTCATTGTCTCCCACTCCACCTCCTCACCTCGACACCTGTCTTTCGGTGTTCCCCAAGGTTCTGTTCTAGGACCCTTACTCTTCTCCATCTACTCCTTCAGCCTGAGACAGCTGATGTAATGGCACAGTTTGCAATATCAACACTACGCCGATGAGACACAGATCTACCTATCTGTACCTGACATCACCTCCTTACTAACCAAAATCACACGTCTTTCCACTATATCATCCTTCTTTTCTGCTCGCTTTCAAAAAGTGGACATGGACAAATCAGAATACATCATCTTTCAAGCATCTCACGCTGAGTACAAATGAGAGTTGTGTATGCCTCATTCGGTACCACTTTAGTAAGAGGTAAACTTTGCCTAGAGAAAATGATTTTCCAGACATTCACTGACTTTTTTGCACATTTTTTGCAGCTGCGATCTTCATCTTATTGGTTTGGATGTGGTAAATTTCTAAGTCATCATCAATACCATGATCGTCCATATGTTGTAAAGAGAAAATCAGGTGTTTCCAAGGGTCGTGGTTATGTACGTTTTGTGCCATTCCTTTAACAGTGTTCGTTACACTAGGACAATTAATTTTAGACTGGAACATTAGGATATTATTGGTAATATGTATGGGTGGAGATGAAGAAGCTTGTGCCATGGGTGTGTTTATAGTTACGGACGGTGCACTTGAGTCGCACGCACCAGGACTGTGGGGTACTCGGCACCGAGCCCATTCACTTTACTGGGGGATGTCACGGGTAGCGCAGCTCGGTCCGTGGCCCTGGGCGCTCACTAAAAAGGGGATATTTACAGGGGATGATAGAAATGTTCGTGACGGCACCTGTGGTTCCTGATCAGGATGACCAGCGCTGCAGTGTAGATCCTCTGAGGGTTTGGGGCAGCAAGGTGTTAAGTCTCCCACAGGTGAGACTGATCCCTCGGAGTATATGGCGGTGTAGGAGTGCAGGAGCAATAATGCAGACACACACAAGACAGTCTCTTTTGGTACCTTTACTGGAGGTAGATTCAGGCACGTCCCGGGAAGCTGTCAGGGTGGAGGATGCATGTCCAGTAATCCACTGAGTAGGTGTAGGGCCTCCTTACTTCTGTATATGTGTGAGTTTCTAACTTTCATAAAACAAAGTTTAACTCCGTTCTCTTTGCTACGCCCGGCTGATCTTGTGGTGGAGCCTTCTTGTGGACAGAACTAAGTCTCTATATGCAGTGCACTGCTAGACTCCTGTTCTCCTGACCCCGGTTACGTATCAGCACAATTGGGCCCCTGCGATCTGGAATCCAGCAGGGTCTCCGGTTTCTCTCACTAGTCATGAAGAAGCTAGTAAGCTCGGACCCGGTGTCCGGTAGTGCAGAGCTGAGGTAAGCTATCAATGCTGTCGACCTCTGTCGCTCTCTCTTTCCCTTTTTCCACTTGCGTGTCGTCCTACTCACACCTTTAACATAAGCACAATCAGCAGTAGATGTCAGCTTTCTTGGTCTTCACTGCTCTCCAAGCGTCGGCATGCTTACTTTCTGAAATGCTCGCTGAAGCACTCTCAGTGGACTCAACTTTGACCAGACTAAGTGGCAATCTGTCCCACTAATACTGGACTCCACGATGTAAGCTGAGTGAATGCTGAAGTCCTCAGGCTTTCAGATAAGTCTTTCTCTGGCTAGTCTTTCCTTCTCAGCTCGTCTGAGGTAACTAGCTTGTCTGCTCTGCAACACACTCTGACACAGACTAGTGTAATCTGATCTACTGCTCTATCTCTCCACACCCTTATATACCTGCGTACTCTTCAAGGGCTCCCTCTGGTGGTACCAGGGAAATGTGGAGTGTGAATGAATATCGGGTGATTGTGAATTACCTTTCATGCATCCTCCAGGGTAACATGTGGCTCCAGAGCGCAGCTGGGCTACACATCCCCCCCTAATTAATATCAGCACTCCAGGGCTGAAAAAGAAAAACAATTTTTATAATAACAACAATAACATAACTCATCCCTTGCGGGAGGTAAGGACACTTGAACGTTTCAATGTATACAAATGCAAGTATAAAAATATCAAATACTTTCACAGTGCAAATAAATACAGAATTCTTATGGAGGACCCGTACCAAATCTTGCACGGTGGTCCTGGGTGGGCTGCAGGACTTCTCTGCCGCAAACCTCACTCAAGGCCACACCTTACGGGTTTTGCTTCTGAGGTAGAATGGCTTACGTAAAACCAAGATGGGGCACCGAGTGCCAACTATTTACAATTAAGTTCTGTGCTGCAAGAGTCTTCAGCACACAGTACTTCAAAATAGCATTTCACATATCACATTAACACTTTACCCAACTGGGGTACCATACTTCAAGCATGTAAACATCATCATATAACTTTTTTAATAAAGTGCAATTTCTTCATAACTTTCTACAGTTCAGTAAACCCTGTCCGGGTCCTACTGGTCTTCTTTAAACATAACAGCATCTTCCATACCGGCGGCTGGAAACATACTGTGCATTCTGTAATGCATCACAATAAGATCGTGTCCTGCTACCGGTGCCTGTGTAGCTACAGTTCTCATTTCAACTCTGACTTTGCGATTTCCTGGAGGCCTGACTGGTGCCTCTTCTAAACTTAGGCTCTGCAGCGTTTCCAATGGTGACGCAGATGTGCGGTCCAGCTCAGTGGAGAGCGCACTTGCAGTCGCTGCGCTCTTTAGCGTTGCAGAATGGAACGCAGGTGCACGGAGTGGCTCAGTAGAGGGCGCACTTGCAATCGTTGCGCTCTTTAGCGTGGCAGAATGGAACGCAGGTGCGCGGCCGGGCGCTGGTGTGGCTGGGGCCTGGGACGCTGAGACGCAGGGTGTGTTTCTGGCTTCAGGGACTGGGTCGCTGACTCGGGAGACATTCAGGGCATACCACCCCTTAAGACCCCAGTGCCGCGTGTAGGTGACAACATCCCCAATTAACAAATCCCGTCCCGGGTGCCCTTCTGGCAGGTGTGACTCTACATCTCTGCGATTTAAAAAAACCTCCTGGTACAGGCCTGGTTCATGGATGAATCCCCAGCCTCCCTGAGTTTGAAGTCTCTAATGGCCCCCTGGCGCCGCGGTTCCCGGAGCGTACCTTTGTCTCGCCTGACGATCTCCTTGTCTGCAAGATCTTTCTCCCGGTACCTCTGGTGAAGCTGCTGCGCCTCTCACTGCTCCCGCTGCTGCCGATGCTCCTGCTCACGGCGTCTCCACTCGTTCTCCTTCTGGGAGGCGTACTCCACGTCGTCCAGGATCTCCATCTCCTCCCAGTCGAATACCATCGCTAGTGGCTGGGGATCTTCCGGTGTCCCTACCGGGAGACTGCATTCCGCTGCGGCCTCTGGTTCCAGGCCTGGCTGACGTTCCGGTCCAGGTAAGGCCTCATCAGCCTCCTTCCCTCCCGCCACGTCCTCGGCGGAGTCAGGATCAGCTCTTTTGGGGCCGGCCTCCGATTCTTCCTCAGCCGCTGGTTCCAGTGGTGGCGCAGGTGACGGTTGTGCATCTAGGGGGAGAGCAGCCGGTCCCACAGCAGCCGCTGTTTCAGGGCACGCCAGCTTTGCTCCATCGCCTCCATCTCTGCACGGTGTCGGGCCATATCCCTCAGCGCCTCATCCAATTCATCCACTCTCTGCATTCCCGGGTCGTTCTCCCGACCTGGGGACGGTTCAGGCACAGGCTGCAGCTCTTCAGGGAAACGGGGTCTGCGCACCGCCATTCCTCCACACAGCGACTCCTGTCCATCCGCCATCTCACTCCAGGCCAGACTGTGTGTTTCATCTGGAACACTCTGGATTTTTCCGTGGAGGCGGGACTTTCGCTTTCTCTTCTTAGCATGGAGGATGAAGAGGAGGGGATCTCCCTTGCAGTGGGGCAGGCTTTGGGACATTGTAGTAACATTTAGACAGGGCGCCCATTACTTTCGCGCCACAGGGGGGTACGCCCACGAACACACGCCCCTCTTCTTCACCAGCGCCTCAGGGCGCGAATATGGCGGCAAAATGGCGGAAAATGGCGCCAAAATATCACAAAAACGCAACACAGTCTTTTTCTCAAAAACAGTCCTTTCCAGGCACACAGGACTCACATATTGCGAGCTTCGGATCCTGTTCGTGACGCCAAAGATGAGTCGCACATAGCCAGGGCTGTGGGGTACTCGGCACCGAGCCCGTTCACTTTACTGGGGGATGTCACGGGTAGCGCAGCTCGGTCCGTGGCCCTGGGCGCTCACTAAAAAGGGGATATTTACAGGGGATGATAGAAATGTTCGTGACGGCACCTGTGGTTCCTGATCAGGATGACCAGTGCTGCAGTGTAGATCCTCTGAGGGTTTGGGGCAGCAAGGTGTTAAGTCTCCCACAGGCGAGACTGATCCCTCGGAGTATATGGCGGTGTAGGAGTGCAGGAGCAATAATGCAGACACACACAAGACAGTCTCTTTCGGTACCTTTACTGGTGGTAGATTCAGGCACGTCCCGGAAGCTGTCAGGGTGGAGGATGCATGTCCAGTAATCCACTTAGTAGGTGTAGGGCCTCCTTACTTCTGTATATGTGTGAGTTTCTAACTTGCATAAAACAAAGTTTAACTCCGTTCTCTTTGCTACGCCCGGCTGATCTTGTGGTGGAGCCTTCTTGTGGACAGAACTAAGTCTCTATATGCAGTGCACTGCTAGACTCCTGTTCTCCTGACCCTGGTTACGTATCAGCACAATTGGGCTCCTGCGATCTGGAATCCAGCAGGGTCTCCGGTTTCTCTCACTAGTCATGAAGAAGCTAGTAAGCTCGGACCCGGTGTCTGGTAGTGCAGAGCTGAGGTAAGCTATCAATGCTGTCGACCTCTGTCGCTCTCTCTTTCCCTTTTTCCACTTGCGTGTCATCCTATTCACACCTTTAACATAAGCACAATCAGCAGTAGATGTCAGCTTTCTTGGTCTTCACCGCTCTCCAAGCGTCGGCACGCTTACTTTCTGAAACGCTCGCTGAAGCACTCTCAGTGGACTCAACTTTGACCAGACTAAGTGGCAATCTGTCCCACTAATACTGGACTCCACGATGTAAGCTGAGTGAATGCTGAAGTCCTCAGGCTTTCAGATAAGTCTTTCTCTGGCTAGTCTTTCCTTCTCAGCTCGTCTGAGGTAACTAGCTTGTCTGCTCTGCAACACACTCTGACACAGACTAGTATAATCTGATCTACTGCTCTATCTCTCCACACCCTTATATACCTGCATACTCTTCAAGGGCTCCCTCTGGTGGTACCAGGGAAATGTGGAGTGTGAATGAATATCGGGTGATTGTGAATTACCTTTCATGCATCCTCCAGGGTAACATGTGGCTCCAGAGCGCAGCTGGGCTACACACACTCCTCTTTAAACTTAGTTTTTCACGAACATCCATTAGTTTATTTGGTTTTCCTCCAACACTGATCTGCTTTCTCTAATTCAGCATCTCACAAACATGTTGCAATTTGCCCTCTATACAGACACATGCATCTTTGGCAACATATTTTGGACGGGCATTTCTTAGGCCGAGTCTCACACGCCCATCTGTTACACCAATCTTTAAACGGGCATGAAACCGATTCTGGTAATTTATGGTGGCTAATCGAAAAATTATTGCTGGCTGTATGCTGGATCTCATACCTCCTATAGCCACTGCTGTTATTAATCATGTACTTTCCCATTCCTGTCATCACCATGCCCCTTTTCCAGATTACTTCATCCATCGATTCATTCGCCATATTGTTACTAAAAACATGCACCTTCCCAGCAGCAACTGTGTAGGACACCACGTTACAGTTTTGCAAGGTGTTTATGATGCCCTTTAAAAAAAAATGTACACACTATGTTGATATCTACCCCCAGGGGGAAATGTTTGCCAGGCCATACACTTATTGAATGGGCATTCCAAGTCTAGGAGACCCGCTCCTTTAAATTGGGCATAGTTTTAAATCAGGCCTTCCTCCACGTCTCATCATCCGCCGCCACTAGATCACCAGCGTTAACGTTTTCCGTGCTGCTACAGCCAGTGTCGATTGCTTAACAAGGGTGGGTGGTTATGCTGGGCATAAAATACTTGTTCTGAAAACGGTTGAGGTGTACCCACAGGGGAAAATGTTTGACAGCCCATACATTAAGTGTATGGGCATTCCAAGTCTAGGAGACCCGCTCCTTTGAATTGGTCATAGTTTTTAATCCGGCTTTCCTCCACGTCTCATCACCTGCCGCCACTAGAGCACCAGCGTTAATGTATTCTGTGCTGCTACAGCCAGTGTTGAAATCCTAACAATGGTGGGGTTTTTGCTTGGGCGTTAAATACTTGTTATGGAAAAGGTTAAGATGTAACCCACAGGGGAAAATGTTTGTCTGCCCAATACACTTAGTGTATGGCCATTACAAGTCTAGGAGACCCACTCCTTTTTAATGGGACATTTTTTGTTAAAAGGCCTTTCTACATGTTTCTTCCAAGGTGGGATTGGGGTTATTGGGGTGCATATGACTTGGTAGCAGGGCAGGCCTTGCAGTCAATGCAAAGAAAACAGAATGGGAGTACAAAATGCATAATGTGAAGTGGATTTTCCTGTGCCCATCCAGTACCTGGGTTCAAAGGTATATTGGGGTGCATATGACTTGGTAGCAGGGCAGGCCTTGCAGTCAATGCATAAGAAAGGGGAATAGGAGTATAAAATGAATAATGTGAAGTGGATTTTCCTGTGCCCATCCAGTATGTGGGTTCAAAGGCTTATTGGGGTGCATATGATTTGGCAGCAAGGCAGGCCTTGAAATCAATGCATAAGAAAACAGAATGGGAGTACAAAATGAGTAATGTGAAGAGGATGTTCAGGTGGCCATCAAGCACGTGGCTTGAAAAGCTTATTGGGGTGCATGTAACTTTGGGGCAAGCCTTGCATTCAATGCAACATTTTTTCTGGAAGCCGTCCTGTACCTCTCGTGAAAGAGGTATTGTGGTGCGTCGTAATTCTTGGCAGCCCACTCACTGCATAGGCAATAACAGTTTAGGAGACCCACTGTTTAATAATGGCCCTTTAAGAAGATTAATGCCGCCTGATGCCCCGGTAATAATAGGTTCTATGACTTTGAGTCCCTCCTTCATAAATAAAACAAGATGTGTCTGCTTATGTGTCACACACCACATGGCCAGCTAGGGTTGTTAAATGTTACAATGATATTTCCAAGTAAATGCATTTGTATTGGTTGAAAGCAATGTTAAAGTTGAAAAACGCTTCAAAAACGCTGCGTCTGAACATAGCCCAAGTGGGGAGGAACACTTTGGTCTGGGGTTAATTATTTTGCCTTATATGCAAGTCATTAACCTGGAAAGGATGTACCTTTACTTATTCCCCAGGAAAATCAGTTTGGGTTTCGTTTTGGTATGTTTTTTGGTGCACCGGTAAAAATGGCATGAAACTCTGACAACATTGTTTAAAACTGTAAACTAGAAGTTAGAAATGCTTCCAGGGGTGATCCCCATGATGTCCTTGTGTCATTTGAGCAGTGTTTCCATCATTTTCAGACGTTTTTAGACCTTAAAAGGTCCCCTGTGGGGTATCGCGATAAAAATGCTCGGGTCACCCATAGACTTACATTGGGCTCGTTGTTCTGTCCGAGTACTCGAGTATCCAATTTGCTCGACCTGAGTAACGAGCACTTGAGCATTTTAGTGCTCGCACATCACTAGCTTTAACCCATATCTGTGGGAGTACTGTGCCTTTAAGCCACAGTGTGTACTCATCAACCCTGCCTGTTGGAATACTATGCCCCATTGTCTGGGTGTGAAATTTTTAATCAGCTTTTTCAGGGATATGTAGAAAACTGCCCTGTGGGTGAATTTTTTTATCAGCTTCTGTGAGATCAATGTGGAGACATGCTCTGTGGGTGAAATTTGTTATCAGCTTCCGTGGGGAAAATGTGGAAACATGCTCTGTGGGTGAAGTTTGTTATTAGCTTCTGTGCAGGTGAAGGGGGGTACAGGGCCGGTTTGCTGTTGGCTAAAACTGAGTTCTCTTTGCCCTGAAACCCCTCTTTTAAACAGGAGTCAGACAAGTGTGTGGTGTTGTGCTGTGGAATTGGTTCTGTACTCACTTGTAGGTTGAGAGTCTTTGTAATCTCCCCGTCTATGGGACCAGATTCGGTTGCAGCTACAGATATGACAGCAGACCCTAGGTCTGCTTTACTGTGCAAAATGTGTACAAGCAATTGAGGTATACATATTAGACACAGTCCCTTTTTGGTGATGTTCCCTTGGTCCTCTGCATTCTCAGTATCACGGGTGTGTCAGGTGTGACAGACAGCCATCCTCCATCAGGCTGTAGAAGGTCTTTGCAATTAGTTCTACAAGCACCTTCTTGATTTTTGCATTTTTGTTATGGAGTGATATCCTTCTCCCTCTAGGACCCACCAGTTACCTCCACCTCCCGCTGTTAATTAAAACATCCTTGCTGATTGTTTAAATACCTGCAGTCCCTTCAACAGGGTGCTGGTGCAAGCTCAAATTCACTCTGTCTTGTTGGAAGTACTAGCAGTCGGCTAGCGTCTTCTTGGAGAATTGCTGGCGTAATATCTCGGTGGTCTTCTCAAGCTAAGTGTATACTCTTGTTCATCCACCCTCTCTGTCTTTAGTTTGTAGTGGAGGCTGACTAGCGCTCACACCGTCCCCTCCCTATCCAGGGCCTATCACTAGGGTCAGGCAGGAATTAGGCTCCTGCTCGACGATAGGTGGGAACCTATTTAGGGACGTTTAGGGCAGACATGGTGTTGTTAGATTTGCCTAGGTGTCTCCACTCCCCCATTCCCTAGTTTTCAGGCTTCCCCTCCTCTCCCTGTTGTTGTGAACCTTGCTACTCCCTCACCCAGCGTGACATTAACACCAGCCATACACTTTAATAAAAAAGCAAAAAAACTGACACTTGTTTTTTTTTCTTAGTGTGGTATTATTTTCTTTTTTCGGGTTCATGGATCCCGTTTCTGTGCTGGCAGAGCAGCTGCGGATGTTGTCTCTGGGACTGACAGACCTTCGATCTAAGGATCAGCAGCAACGGCAGCAGCTGCAGATTCCTAATGTGGGGGACTCTGCAGGTAGGTCGGTCAAGCTTGTACCCAAAATTGCCTCCTGGGACAGGTTTTCAGGAGGTAGGGACAAGTTTTTTTGTATTTAAAGAAGCATATAAATTGTATTTAAATCTTTGTCCTTACTCCATTGAAGATGAGAAGCAACGACTGGGAATTGTGATTTCACTGTTGCTGTTCTGTCCTCACTGAATGAAGCAGATGTATTGCAGCTTATACAGAGAGCTAAACCGCTATACCGGGGTCCAATAAGGAGACTGTAATGGGGTCTGTGCTTTTATTGAACTTGATATTTTGGCGCGAGCGGTGAAACTATAATACATACATATATACATACAATCAGTACACGGGCATAGTAGAAATACATATACATAGTACACTGTGAATAAACATTTGCAGACTAATACCTAACCAGGGGCAGGACTGATTAGACAGGACTAATATAGGACAGGAATTAACTAGAGAGAACGTAGGTACATACCGGCGATGCTCTCGCAAGAGGAGAGGAAAAGATGAGCTGCTTCCTGGATGCAGGTTGAAGGAAAATGGAGGAAAATGGAGGAAAGCTCCCAGAATACTTTGCTAGGCTGCCATGATGCATTGCTAAGCTACCATCATACATTGCAAAAGGAAGGAAAAGATATCTGAAAGTGAAAGAAAACATTATAACTGCGAATATGACACTGGTCACTAGAGGGAGCCAAACACTAGATTATTAAACTCCTATATAAACAGTAGAAAAAACAACAATTAGATGTCGGAAACAGAACAGTTGCAAGGGGCTTTTTCTTTGCCACAGGTTTCTATTTGTCTGCAGTCGGTTGAGGGACTTTTCGGGGCTTCAGCCCGTATCTATGATAATCCTGACCTCATTTCCTTGGCTGAATCAGGCTGCATCACCTTCAGCAGGGGAATTGTTCAGTGGAGACTTATAGCTCTGAATTACGCAAGTGGGCAACCGATACCAAATGGAATGATCTAGCTCTTAGAAGCCAATTTTGTCAAGGTCTTACTGAAAGGTTAAAAGATGCTTTGGCAGTGTATGAAACTCCAGAGTCATTGGAGGCTGCCGTGTCATTGGCTATACGGGTGGATAGACGCCTGCTGGATAGTTGGGTAAGACCACCTTCTCCTGAGCCTCTTTCCAGGACAATACTCCTGTGACAGGGGCACGGTCCAGGGATGAACCAGTACTTGTGGAGTTAGATGAACCCATGCAGTTAGGAGGTGCTTCTGCTTCGTATGTCTCCCCTGACATTCGCAAGAAAAAAAAGCATGTTTTTTTTGTGGGAAGAAGGGACATTTTATTGGGGCATGTCCTTTGATTCCTAAACAAAAAAAATCTTGCTTAACCCTTGGGAGTCTGGAGTTTGATAATCAAGGTGTATGTTCATCTTTAACCTGTTATTCTCAGTTTGTTCCTACAGCAGTGGTGCTGCTAGCGAGCAGGACTGAGAAAATTTCTGTGTTTGTAGACAGTAGAGCTGGAGTCAGCATGGTTGATGCTGAGCTTGCTAGAACTCATGGGCTTGCTTGCTCTGCATTAGCTAAGCTGATTCCTATTTACGCCATAGACTCAGCACCACTTGCACAGAGAGTGTTGACGCAGATTGTACATATCATAAGACTGAAGGTGGGGTCTTTTCATTATGAAGTAATTTCTTGTTATGTCCTGTAGGGTCTCCCCACGCCAATTGTACTGGGTTTATCTTGGTTCGTGAAACATAATCCGACAGTGGATTGGCAATCCAGAGAAATTGTAGAATGGGAGATTACTGCCATGATAACTGCCTTAACATTTCCCATTCTGCTGTATCTACAGGGACCTTACCTGCATTTTTGTCTGGTTTTGAGGATGTATTTTCTGAGGGGTGTCAGGATTTGTCCCCCCATCGTGCATATGTGGTACCCCAGGAGTCCAGTTGCCACAGTGGCATTGTCTCCCTCACAGGGGGTGATGTCATGCTTGAAAGCAAGGAGGAGTCCCCTTACCAGGTAACACTAGCATCCAGCACTTTTCCTGACTCCAGACCAGAAGGGGGGAGCTCTAACACCAGGTTTCAGGGGAGCTTCCAAATAAGTTCTGACCTGGAGGAGTGGTTAGTCAGTGTGTGAGAGAAGAGGAGTCTGAGAAGTGAGTGTGATGGAAGAGGAGTGGAGTCAAGCAGAACCTAGGGAGTGGAGCTGCAAACGATCTCACCCCAGAACTGAGCACTAGAAACCGGACACTGGAGTCAGTGACTGCGTGGGTACTGAAGTCCCAGCAGCTAAATCTGGAGGTCAGGGGACTGCAGGTCTCCTGTCCCCAGCTAACTCCCAACAGCATAGCAGCATATGAGAGTCGCCATGAGGAGAGACACCTGTAATAGGCTCAAGCTGCCTGCCATGCAGATAACGTTTCATTTCAACTGCCAAACAGTGAGAGGAACTTGAGTGAGCTTAAAGCAGCAAGGACTAAAAAGGACAGCGCAGTAGGAATGTGTTGTGAAAGTGTTGGAGACAATTTCTGAGCTGAGGCTCCCTCTGGTGGTTGCTGACGGTACTGAAGCTGTATCTAATGACAGGTCCTCCTCACCTGTCAGCGAGGACTGGCAATCAGGAGTCTCTGACTGGGCTGATATAAGGGAGCTGCCTTCCCATGATCCTCGCCGGTGATCAATTGTTGTTTCCTGCTTCATTTGGAAGTCTACTGGTGTCTTGCCTTCGTCTGCTACCTTCAGATAAGATATTTTCTGCTTGTTTCTATTGTGTTTGCTATTTCCATTTTTGTCTGCATCTTTATGGAGGTTATCCGGGTCCCCTCCTGGGGCCTGTGCTACTCTATATTTTTTAGTAGCCACTGCTATTTGTTCAATTGCTCTTTCCCTGCTTTTTCAGTGGCTGTGGGTTAGCCTTGTTCACACTGAGATCTAATTTAGTGGGTGATCGTGTGATCTCAGCATTTTTGAAATCAGAAGTGTTGGAAGTTTTGCTAGGGTTTTGCTGGGTTGCAGATAGTATTCTGTCCTGCCCTGTCCTATTTAGGCAGTGTTTGGCCTTCTCTGGGGCCTAGCTCTACCAGTGGGGAGCACAACCATCTAAGCTGCGTCACCATCGGCCCCAGCGATCTCTCTCAGCAACGTCGGCCATGTATAGCCGAACACCACAGGTGGCATCATGTTAATTCCCCTATAAACTATCCCCATTATGTTTATTGCCATTTCATTGGACTCCCAGGGTCAAGGATCGGGTCACTGCTGCCGTGACTTCCCCTTTAAAAACTGTCCAGCCCGGTTTCGAGTTCCCCACGGCCCTGGTGGGTGCTCCTACTTGGCGTCACGAACAGGATTTCGTAGCCCGGTATTACCGGGTACTGTGTGCCATAGACTTATCTGAACTATAAAATCGCCGCCATTACTGCATCACATGGTGTGCGGGAAACAGAGGGGCATGCGGTCATGGGCAGAACCCAAAAGGAGAGCGCGAAGTTTAGCTCGGGCCGCGCTATGTCGTCAGCGGCCGGAAAGCAGGAGGCCTCGACTTAGAAACATTAAGGAGCTTAACCCATCCCACCTGCGGAGCAGCCGCTTACTACGGTAACGATACCCAGAGCCTGGCTGAGGTTCACTAGGGGGGAAGAAACTGTCCAACCCTGGCTGAGATCCAGATGCGGCCACAGCCGCAGCCCCCATAATGCCACTATCAATGCCGCACATATCGGGAGCGGCCTGGTTACTGTAATACACATGGGAGTCACACACCCTGAACAATTTCAAGAAGAGACTATGTAGTTTGTTTGAAGTGCACCCCCTGTCTGAGAATCAAAAAGTCAGCATCCTCATTGGCCATTTAACTGGTGCGGCCAAGAGGGAGGTAAAGTCCTGGCCGGACACTGATAAAGGAACTGTTGATCAAATCTTGGCCAGGCTGAAGGACACCTTTGACACCTGCACTGCAGCAGAAATAAAAATGAGATTCTTTGGGTACAAACAAAGGGTGCAGGACAGTATACGGGACTATTCCCTTAACCTTCAGGAGGCGCTACGGGCCATAAAGCAGGTTGACCCCGACAGCGTACAAGGTGAAGATAAGTTGCTAAAGGAGCAGTTTATTGAGGAACTCCTGTCCAACACCCAAAGGACACAGCTGCGCATCATGGCCCTACAAAACCCTGACCTGGACTTCGCACACTTTAAAGATAGGGCTATCCGGGTGCTGTGTGAACCAAATTATAGCGGCACAGCGCCCCCTAGACGCCCAGCAATTACATACCAACAGGAGGCAGCATCCTTTCCCCAGAATCCCCTGGAGGCCAATGCGCAGACCCTAGATAATGACTCCTCTACAGGCCTATGTCTCCAGGTCCAGTAGCTGACCAAAAGTGTGGCTGCACTAACCAAAATCGTGCAGTCCATGCAAGTGTCCACAAAAGAGAAGATCCGGCTGGCCTCCAATCCAGAAGACGTCCCGTGGCGACGGCAGAGGAGAATTCCACCCACCAGAGGGAGAGACAATGACCGCTACGACCAGGACGGACAACCCACCTGTCGCTGCTGCAACACATCGCAAGATTCTGCAATTTAAACGAGCAACCCCTGGGGCAGAGGGCCAACCCCCAGAAATAAGACGACCAGGCCCACGAAGCTGGAGAGACAAGTACGTGGGAGGACGGTCGGTCCTGCCCGTCATGCTTGATGGCATCCCGATGAATGCTTTATTGGACATCAGCTTCCAGGTGACAACAATGCCATATATCCTTTTTAAATGGTATTGGGCTGATTCAGACATTACACGCAGCCCAGATGAACACCTTAACATCTTTGCCAGAAATGGTCAGCCCTTGCCTCAGGTGGGGTATAAAGAGGTGACCATCAAGGTTGGCCAAGTAGAGTTGCAGTCACGAGGTTTAATTATAGTTGATATTTGCAAACAAGAATGTCATCCTATGATTACTCTAGGCACCAATGTAATTGAGAAATGTCTTGGAGAAATAAATAATTGTTTTGTTGCAACAGGTAGCAGAGACCGCCAGTTCCAGTCAGCAGCGTGTCCTGCAAAAGGAGATCAGGGCCCTGATGCAGAGACAACAGGTAGAGCTGTCTGGTGGAGAAGTCGGCAGTGTCAGAGTGAGTGATCCATTCCTCATTGCAGTACCCTCTAGGAGTGAAATGTTGATTTGGTGTCGGACAGCAATAGGCCTCAGGGGTCAAGATTACCAGGCCCTGCTAGAACCTATTTACTCTGATTTTAGGCCCACCATCCTGACAGCCAGAGGGGTAGTCGATGTCCGCAAGGGGAGGGTACTGATACGCATCTTGAATTGTGGGGAGGAAGAGGTCCATTTACCTCGGTATGCCACCCTTGCTAAGCTGTTCACTGTCAGCAACAGTGCAATAGATGCAGCGGAACCTTGCTTCCATCCGACCAGGCGGAGGACAATGGCTCTGAGGGGCAGCTGGAGGATTGGTGCCAGAAGCTACACGTAGGCACTGACTCCACCCCTTCACACCAAAAGCATGGGGTTTACCGGGTGGTTCGAGAATATGAGCAGGTCTTCAGCAAACACCCTCTAGACTTTGGGCAGGCAAAAGGGGTCCAACACCATATCACCACCGGAGATCATCCGTCCATTAAAGAGAGGTACCGACCTGAACCCCCAGCTCACTATCAATGTGCCAAGGGTATGTTGCAGAAGATGAAGGAGGCTGGGGTAATCAGAGATAGTTGTAGCCCCTTGGCAGCTCCATTAGTCCTCATTAAAAAGAAAGATGTACCATGAAAATGTGTGTTGACTACAGGGAGATTAACGGCATTACACATAAGGACGCCTACCCATTACCCAGAATTGAGGAATGATTAGCTGCACTGAAATCCGCTAACTATTTCTCCACTTTAGATCTCACCAGTGGGTATTGGCAGGTTCCCGTGGCAGAAGCAGACAGAGAGAAGTCAGCATTTATGACAGCAATGGGCTTCTGGGAGTTCAACTTTATGCCATTCGGGCTCTCCATGCACCGGGGATGTTCCAGCGGTTAATGGAATGGGCCTAGGACATGAAAACTTTGAAACTGTTCTGCTTTACCTGGATGACATCATCATCTTCTCCAAAACCTATGAAGACCACTAGAAGCACCTGGCCGAGGTGTTCGAAGTCCTGTCCAACTTTGGCCTGAAAGTGAAGCCGTCCAAATGTCAACTTTTGAAGCTCAAGGTGTACTACCTAGGCCATATAGTGAGCGTAAAAGGTGTGACTCCAGATCCTGACAAAGTCACCGTTATCCGGGACTGGCAAAGACCCAACACCATTCATGAAGTACGGCAGCTTCTTGGTTTGGTTTGCTACTACCGGAGATTCATCAAGGGCTTCACCAAAATAGTTGACCCCTGCAAGATCTTCTAGTGGGCCAACCCAAGAAGGCCAAGAACAAGAGTCCTCCATTCGAGTGGAACAACACACTAGATGAATCCTTCACCCAGTTGAAATTGGCTCTCATGGGAGACTAATTCCTGGCGTACCCTGATTATGACCAACCATTTATGCTTTACACTGATGCCAGTTACGTAGGATTGGGAGCTGTGCTGGCACAAGTGCAGAAAGGCCGAGAGAGAGTGATTGCCTACGCCAGCAGGAAGCTTCGTCCCACTGAAATAAACCCCGACAACTATAGTTCCTTTAAACTGAAGTTTCTCGCCATAGTCTGGGCGGTAACGAAGCTCTTCAAGCACTACCTGGCTTTAGCGAAGTTTACCATTTATACAGACAATAATCCGCTAACCCACCTTGAAACGGTGAAGCTAGGTGTGCTGGAGCAGCGATGGATGGACCGGCTGTCCAACTATGAGTTTAGTATCAAGTACCGAGTGGGGCATAAGAATGCTAATGCTGATGCGCTGTCCAGGATGCCCAACTTGAGAGATGGGGGAAAATCCACAAGAAGTCGAAGAAATCGAGCTACCAGCCTTCCACTGCCCGGTGCGGCCAAGCGCTCCCAGGGAGTGAGGAACAAGCGCTACATCATGCAAGAGGCCACCTTTAAGCCGTTGTTCCACCATGAGTGGGCAGAGACACAGGATAGCGACCCGGCAGTCCGCCTAGTGAAGGAGTTGCTAACACAAGCTGACTCACACCCTTGTCCAGATGCTCCACAGGAAACACAGCAGTTGTGGAAGGAGAAGGGCAAGCTGTTCTTCTATGAGGGTAAGCTGTGTGGAAGAACATCAATTCGTGCACACATGAACTGGTCTGGCAGGTGGTAGTCCCAAAGCGGCATGCACCAATGGTTTTTGAGTTGTACCACAATGGAGCAGGACACTTCGGGTGGAAGAAGTTGGAGGTCCTACTAAGTGAGAAAGTCTACTCAGTTGGCATGAGGAAAGCCATTGAGAAGTGGTGCCAAGAATGTGGCCCATGCAACCTGTGCAGGAAAGACCATAACAGCCAGCGAGCCCCATTACAGGTGATCATCACAAAGCATCCGCTTGAACTTTTAGCTTTGGATCACGTGAAGTTGACTCTGAGTAGGACTGGCTACACCTATGCTCTGACCATCATTGACCATTACTTGAGGTTCTTGGTAGGCGTGCCTGTCAAAGACCAAACAGCGAAGACAGCTGCCAAAGCATTTCAAGAACACTTTTGTCGACCACACGGTTACCCTGAGCAAGTGCTCACCACTCAAGGCCCAGCCTTTGAAGCGGAAGTGTTTCAGGAGTTCTGTAACCTGGACGGCTGCAAGAAAACCAGGACGACGCTGTACCATTCGCAGACAAATGGCATGTGCGAGAAAATGAACAAGGTGGTAATTACCTGTTGAAGAATTTGCCCCTGGAAGAGCGAAACCTGTGACCAGAGAAGTTGCCAGATCTGGTGGATCTATACAATCATATCCCAACAAGGGGGTGATGAGACCATCACAAATAACGATTATAGGTCAATAAATTCATATTAGAGTAAATCTTTATTGAAAATTACACACAAATGTATAAAAAGAAGTGAAAGACAAAGGCAGTGTACAGCAAATGACAGCACGGACAAACAACGCAACCTAGGGAGAAGAAACGCACTGACCCTGAAAACCTGGCAAAGGAGGAAACTGTGTCCCCTATCAAAAAATGGAGAGTGCGACAGAAGGAATAAATACTATAAAAACCTAGCTAGGAATAGTATCAAAGAAATGTGCCAGCCATATTAGATAATATCTTAAATACACAAAATGTCAATCAAAGTAATGGCCAGTACAATAAACCGCAATGTCCACACAATGGAATGGAACAGAGCCAGAGCCATAATAACAGCAATTCAAGTGACAATTAGGCCAATATCACCCCTGTTTTTGTCTTTCACTTCTTTTAATACATTTGTGTGTAATTTTCAATAAAATTTACTTTTATGAATTTATTGACCTATAATCGTTATTTGTGATGGTCTCATCAACCCCTTGTATGTTTATCTACAATGATAGGTCGGTTTAGTGGTCCTATACATATGGCTCCCATAAGGCGGTATTACATATTATAGATATGGCAGTTTTTCTTTATTATAACCATTAGCTTTTTCACAATCATATCCCGGTAAACTATACCAACTGCACCCCAGCCTACCTGATGAGAGCGAGACCTGGCAAGTTACCCATTGAGTTGGACATGGGAGTTTTAACACCTGAGAGACATCACCAGATGCAGACTGGGATACAAAGCGGCAGCAACAATACCGCAAAATGCAAGAATGTGTAGAGAAAAGTTTGTCCCAGGCAAGACAGAGACAGGAAAGAAATTATAATTGTTACGGGTCTGCAACTCAGGAATAGAGCGGGTGGGGAAGCTGACCCTGCATTAGGACTTGACTCAATCCCTACGATGGAGCGGGAGACTAATTCCTTGCGAGTACACCTACTGATGATCCTAGTCTAGACTCAAGCGAAGACCTAAAGATGGGGGGAAGGGAATCCCTGAAAGACCTAGGGACTGGGAACAAAAACAGGTGACCTCCTAACAGGGAAAGAGGGGAAGCTGCAGAAACAAAAGGAAAAAACAAAAAGACTAAGCAAGCAGAACTAGAGTTCCCAGAACTGCACAAAGTATAACACAAAGCTATCAAAGCTCCTAGCCAGAACTCAAGCGGATTAACACTGATGTCCAGCAAGGACTGAGAAGGCAGGTGCAGGGTAATAAGGGTGATATAATCACCTGACCAACGACAAGCCCAGCACCAGGGGAAAAAGACCAGCAGCCAGAAACCACAACAAGATGGCGATGGTCAAACTATATAGAGTCTAACAGTGCCTCCCCTTTTACAAGGATCTTCCGGATCCTCTTGGCCGAACCTTATTCGGAAATCTCCAGTGAAAAGCCTTAATCAGCTTGAGGCCGAGACATCCTCAGCTTTCACCCAGGAATTATCCTTGGGACCGAAACCCTTCCAGGACATGAGATACTGCAACATCCTCTGTGCCAACTGGAATCCAATATGCGAGAAATCTCAAACTCGCCATCCTCATCAATTGGAGGAACAGTCGGCATCGCCTCCTTATCTGGTGTGTCAACTTTCTTCAGTAAAGATACATGAAAAACTGAATTAATTCTCCAGGACGAGGGAATGTCTAAGAGTTGACAACTTGAACCACTTTGAAGGGTTCTAAAAATTTAGGCCCGTTATTTAGAAGGGATCTTCAAAAGCAGATTCCTAGAGGACAACTAGACCATGTCCCCAACTGCGAACAATGCTGTTATGAATATGCTAGAGATGGTTTCTGAGCAAAGGCTCCCTCTGGTGGTTACAGACAGTACTGAGCCTTTCAGCGAGGAATGGCAATCTGGGATCACTGACTGGTCTGATATAAGGGAGGTTCCCTCCCATGATGGTCCCGGTGATCAATTGTTCTTGTCCCAATTGTGGTTCCTGGTTCATTTGGAAGTTTGTTGAGTCTTGCCTGCATCTTCTGCTATCAGATAAAATATTTTCTGCTTTTATAATGCTTTAAAAAAAAAAAAAAATAAAATAAAAGCAGAAAATATCTTATCTGATAGCAGAAGATGCAGGCAAGACTCAGCAAACTTCCAAATGAACCAGGAACCACAATTGAGACAAGAACAATTGATCACCGGTGACCATCATGGGAGGGAACCTCCCTTATATCAGACCAGTCAGCGATCCCAGATTGCCATTCCTCGCTGAAAGGCTCAGTACTGTCTGTAACCACCAGAGGGAGCCTCTACTCAGAAACCATCTCTAGCACATTCATAACACAACGCCTCCCTTCTTTTCCTGTCAAAATATTTCTTAGACCTCCTATTCGCCTCTTTCAATTATGGCGTACATTGGTCCAAACCCTTTCCGAACTTCCAGAAAAACTCTCCTCCCCAGCACAGCCACCCCAATCTTTGAAAATGGACCAAAAGATGGATGTCTCCCTGTACAGAAAAATAAAGGAGAACACCCAGCCGAGGCAGACATATGATTATTAAAAGCAAACTCGGCTAGTTGTAGATATTCCGACCACATCTCCTGATTGTCTGCTACAAAACATCTCAAAAACTGCTCAACATCCTGGTTCTTCCTTTCGGTCTGTCCATTGGACTCCGGATGATAACCTAATGAAAATGACAAATGAACCTTTAATCTGTCACAAAAAGCATGCCAGAAGCGAGCAACAAACTGTGGTCCTCTGTCGGAAACAATGTCCGTGGGAACACCATGGAGCCTGACAATCTCTTTCACAAATGCCTTAGCTAGAGTCTTGGCACAGGGTAATTTATTGAACGGGACCAGATGACACATCTTATTAAACCGGTCCACAACAGCCCAGATGACAGAAAAAACCTCAGAAACTGGCAGATGGTGATAAAATTCATAGCAAGATGCGTCCATGGTGAGCTGGGAACCTCCAAAGGGCACAGTAATCCTGCAGCTGGGGCATGAGAGGTCTTCGACCTAGCGCACACCGTACACTGATGCACCCACTTGATGATTTCTCTATGCCACGCTGGCCACCAGAAACGTCGACCGATTGACTTTCTAGTTTCCGAAATCCCTGGATGACCCGCCAACCGAGACTCATGACATTCAGCAAACAAAGCTCTCCTCAAGGCTTTGGGCACAAATAATTTACCATACGGAGTGTTTGTTGGTGCAGAATCCTGGGCTTCTAGGATACTATTCTCCAACTCAGAACCCAATGCTGCAAAATACATTCTTCCTTCTCAGTATTAACTGCTGGAGAGAAACTACAAGACAAAGCATCCGCTTTAACATTCTTTGTGCCAGGGATATATGTTATGGAGAAATGGAACCGGGCAAAAAACAGTGCCCACCTAGCTTGACGGGCATTCAAACGTTTAGCAGCATCCAGATAAATCATATTTTTATGATCAGTAAAAACCTATATCGGATGTCTAGCCCCCTCCCAACATTATAGTTGAGCTCAGTCTCCGAAATTTTTTTAGAAAAGAAAGCACAGGGATGCACCCCATCCTCTACCTCTTGGAACAGAACTGTCCCGCACCCCTACTGATGAGGCATCAACCTGTTGTGAACGTATTGGAGACAACTTCGGAGCTGAAGCTCCCTCTGGTGGTTGCTGAGGGTATTGAACCTATGTTGAACACCAAGAGTCCTACACCTGCTGTTAACGAGTGGTTGTCAGGTGATACTGACTGGCCTGATATAAGTGAGCTGACCTCCCATGATCCTCGCCGGTGATCAATTGTTCTTCCTGGTCTAGGTTGGAATTAGCTTGCTTTTCTGCTGTGTCCTGCTTGCATTCAGATAAGTTGTTTCAGTTTTTTTTTACTGTGGTTTGAATTCCTTGCTTTTTGCTGCATTGCTTTTTGTCTTCGGCCGGGTCCCCTTTGGGGGCTTTGGCTGGTCTCCGTTCGTTTTTTTGTATTTGTTATTTGCTCAGTTCTTGTGATATTTTACTGCCTGGTTGCTACGTGTCCACACCAGAGATCTGATATAGGTGGTCGAGACTGTGTGGTCTCAATATTTTTGGATTCAGAAGTGTTGGAGTTTTTCCTAGGGTTTTTGGGTTGCAGACAGTATTCTCTCCTTTGCTGTCCTATCTAGACAGTTTTGGGCCCCAGCGTTTGCTCAATCTATTTTCTGTCTGTGTTCGTATTTTCATCTTGTCTAACCGCCATTATATGTCTGAGGGCTTCCTATTCTTTTGGGGTCTACTCCGAGGCAGTTAACTTTCCTCTTTCCATCTTCAGGGATAGCTATCTCTCCGGCTGTGGCGTCTATGGCACCGTAGGAACGTCCCACGGCTACTTCTAGTTGTGCGGTTAGTTTAGGGGTCTGCAACCTATTAGTTTCCAACCTCTCTGGTGTTAGGCTGCCTATGCTTTTTTTGCTCCTGCCTCCTCAGCTACCTAAACATAACATCAACCTCTACCAGAAAATGCTTGGTCTCATCTCTCTGGATCAAAACAGGAGCAGAGCTAAACCTCTCCTTGAGATGCTCAAAAACCTCCACTGCCTCAGTGGACCATTGGACAGTATTAGAACCCTTCTTGGTGAGATCAGTTATAGGTTTAGCAATAACAGAATTTTTTTTTGTGAGTTTTCTATAATAATTGGCAAACCCTAAAAATCTTTGGACAGACTTTTAATATTCAG
Source organism: Oophaga sylvatica (assembly GCA_033576555.1). Lineage (NCBI taxonomy): Eukaryota > Metazoa > Chordata > Amphibia > Anura > Dendrobatidae > Oophaga > Oophaga sylvatica. The sequence goes on from JARQOD010002183.1 coordinate 59,857, forward strand.
GCCTAGGCCAATCCAGTACTGCCTGAACCTCACCGGGTCCATCTCAAATCCATCACTGGAGACCAGGTACCCCAAAAAACTCATTTTCTGAACCGCAAACTCGCACTTCTCCAATTTAGCAAAGAGGTTGTTTTCGCTCAAAATCTGTAGAACTTCGCGGACTCTCTGCCAATGCGACTCCAGACAGGTGAATAGATCAAAATATCGTCCAAATAAATAACACTCCTACCGATCAACATTCTCAGAATGTCAGTAATGAAATTTTGAAGAAATGCAGGCACATTAGTAAGGCCAAAAGGCATCACCAGACACTCAAAATGACCCTACGGGTATTAAAGGCTGTCTTCAATTCATCGCCCTCCTTTCCCGCAGCAAATTATATGCCCCACAAAGGTCAATTTTGGAGAACCACTTAGCTCCGGTTAGTTGGTTAAACAAATCAGGAATTAGCTGCAACAGTTAAGGATTGCGCACAGTGATCTCCCGAAAATCCAGACATGGTCTAAAGCCCCCATCCTTCTTTTTAACAAAAAAAATCCTACAGCCACAGGAGACTTAGAGGGTCTTATATGACCTGCAGCCAAACTAATTTTTATTTAGTTCTTAGTGCATCTTGTGCATATAAGGGTGTGACAACCCTGCTTCTGAGCTGAGAAATACATCCTGTCTGGCCTATGCTTTTACTGGTGGGTTCAGTCTCTCTGTCCTTGTTCACATTTGTCACTTGACAGGTGGAAAGGTTTTTAATACAAGAGTTAGGACTGTCCCACAAAGGGTTGCCTTGACGTGGCGGGATGGCTTGTACATTCTTTTGATCAAAATTATGTTTACCAAATACCCTTATTATTATTACTACCTTCATGCATTTTTTGCAATATATTTTTTATTTTATTTTATTTTAGGATATTTGTTTCTTGTTTTTTGTTTTCTCTGTGTAATGGTCATGTGTTAATATGCATTTACATTTTGCATACACATCAACTTACTTTTTCAGCTCAGACCTAGTTTTTCAGACCTAGCTTTTCAGCCAAACTAGTATGTAGGTATTCCTTTAAGGCCTCCCTCTCGGGAATCGTCAGATTAAATAAACGACTCTTAGGGAGTGTAGCACCTGGGACGAACTCAATAGCGCAATCGTAATCTCTATGGGGTGGTAGATCTTGCGACTCAACTTCTGAAAATACCTTCCAGAAATCCTGAATGGCTTCAGGTAGCTCTCTCTTCACAACAGCAGCAATGTGAACATTACAACATTTACCATAACACCCCTGACCCCAGGACCTTATAATACCAGACGACCAGTCCTGCAAAAGATTGTCCATTTTTATCCAGGGTAAACCCAGGATGACTGGAACAGGCAATTTATCCAGTACAAACAAGTCAATACACTCCTGATGTTCCATATTGACAATAAGTGGGAACCCAGTGACCTTTCGAGACACGCACTTATCCACCATGAACTGACAATCGACGCAATAACTACGATAGGTGGAATTACCAGAAAAAAACACTCTTGCGGACCGTAAAAATGCAATACGAACGGGAGTGTTGCTCCTACTGACCTTTTATTTCTTTTCTTTCCTTATGCGAACCTCACATTGCTTAATAAAATGGTCAGCCTTACCACAATACAAGCATAGCCCCTCAGAGAACCTCCTCTCCCTCTCTTGGGAATGAGAGGACATCGCCCCAAGTTGCATTGGCTCCCCGCTGTTGACGGAGCTATCCTGAGAGACTGGGTCCAGCACTATAAGAGGCTTCTCATTATTCTGCCTGTCTCTCAATCTTCTATCTACACGGATAGCTAACTGCATCGCAGATTCCAAAGTAGCAGGTGCAGGATAAGCAATGAGAAAATCTTTAACCCTTTCACTCAAACCTGCTAAAAACTGACTCTTGAGCGCTGAGTCATTCCACCTGACCTCTGCGGACCATCGTCTAAACAGGGTGCAATACCTCTCAGCATCACCAGAACCCTGTTTAAGCCATCTGAGCTCTGCCTCAGCTGTGGTGACTCAATCCGGATCATCATATAACAACCTCATAGCAGTAAAAAATGCTTCTACTGACGTCAAACAAGGATCATTAGGTGGTAACGAAAATGCCCAGATTTGGGGATCACTTCACAACAAAGACATAATAATCCCCACACTCTGTGATTCACTCCCTGATGATTCAGGTCTAAGCTAAAAATATAGTAAACATGCATTTTTAAACGTAAAAAATTCCTAACGTTTACCAGAAAAAAACTCAGGTAGTCCTACCTTAAGCTCTTCACAGCTTACTACAGGACAATTACTCACGTGTTGTTGCAGGCTGGCTACCTTCAAAGTTAACCCTTGCAAGTTTTGAGTAAGTTCTTGGAAACTGTTCATATTGAAGGACTCCGGAGAAAAAAAAATATCCTTTTTTTTCCTTTTATATGTGCTGGCTGGACATACTGTTACTGGGCTGCATCTCAGGAATAGAGCGGGGGGGGGAAGCTGACCCTGCATTAGGACTTGACTCAATCCCTATGATGGAGCGTGCGAATAGACCCACCGATGATCTTGGTCTGGACTCAAGCGAAGACCTAAAGATGGGGGAAGGGAATCCCTGAAAGACCTAGGGACTGGGAACAAAACAGATGACCTCCTAACAGGGAAATAGGGGAAGCTGCAGAAACAAAAGGAAAAAACAAAAAGACTAAGCAAGCAGAACTAGAGTTCTCAGAACTGCACAAAGTATAACACAAAGCTATCAAAGCTCCTAGCCAGAACTCAAGCGGATTAACACTGATGACCAGCAAGGACTGAGAGGCAGGTGCAGGGTAATAAGGGTGATACAATCACCTGACCAATGACAAGCCCAGCACCAGGGGAAAAAGACCAGCAGCCAGAAACCACAACAAGATGGCGGATGATCAAACTATATAGATTCTAACAATAATCAGCATGCTCCTGCAGTTCCCTTGTCACCTGGAGAACAGGTACTCAAAAGGAAGAGATGAGTTTCACAAACCAGATGACCAGAGGGAGGCTGAGCCATACACCATTTTACCTTCAGACTTTGATAGCACCAAGGTGTGCTTCATCAGTAAAGATAGAGGAGAAACCTCAGTGGCAGTGTTGAGGGATCATCTAAAACCATGCCCTGACCAACTAAAGGAAAGGATTGAAGACCAAGACATTCCTCAGCCAGTGGAAGAGTTAGAAGAAAAGATCAGCACAGTACTTGGGGAGTTCCCTCCAAATTGGAGAAGAGTGAACCAGGCCATAGTTGTGCCCGTCTTGACCTTTCCCCAGCCAGTAGTGCCAGAAAGAGATGCAAATCAAGACCAGCCTGAAGACCAGCGGGCTCAAACAGCAGATGCCACACCAGCAGCGGAGCAAGAGAATCTAACCCCTGCCAGCGGCGAATCTGTCATGCCCACGTTGAGCATCAGTGGTCGTAGAAAATCAGGTATACCCGTGCTACTTAGATTCACCTGTAGCCCAGTCAATAGAGAGTGCACTACACCAGTACCAGTGCTACGAAGGTCTACCCGTAGTACCCTAGGTCAAACCCCGTAAGGTTCCGCATGTAAGTAGATTGTGTAAGTAAGTTATTTAAATATGTAATGTAAATACGTAACCATCAAGCATGTGAGCCTACAGAAACTCTGTAAGAACTTTTGAGCAATCCATTTTATTTGATTTAATAGACGATTGGGTCACTGGACTCGTTATGATGGCGTATATCCTGTGGCAGCACTAATGTTATCTACTATGCTACGTGTGGCTTCCCCAGGATATAAGTCGGCCTTACCACCAGGGAGCTGAGAGTACGTGTTTGTGAGCATGTGCGGGACATTGGCGCAGCAAGGTCAATTTCCGATTCCTCGGACTTGAAGACAATTCCTCGCCATTTTAAATGCCATCATAACTGCGAGGCTGGGTCACTCAAGATCCGGGGGATTGATATCCTCCATCTCAGCATTAGAAGTGGTGATAATAGGAAAATACTGGCCCAGATGGAGGCATGATGGATTGTCACACTTGACACCGTGGCGCTTAATGGCCTGAATGAATCTTTAAGTTTTGCCTCTTTCCTATAGGGTGTTTTTTTCATTTTGGATACCAGTCATTTCATGATGTCCCTTGTTTTTTATTCATTATTTTTTATCTTTTTTAATTTTCAACATATTTTTTTGCAAGGACTTCAATATCCGTTCATACGTGTGAGACCCTGACCTAGCATTTGATTGACCTCATGTTTGTGGCACAGGAATGGCACAACTGCACCTTACAAATTGAGAGCTAATATTATTGCTGTAACATTTCGATTGATCTGCTTATATAATGATTATGTATATATTTTTTTATGATATTCAGCATTTGCAATACGTTTGTTCTGTTTTGTGTATTTTTGCCATTGGTTTACCTTGCTCTGATGCGGTGCTACGAATATTATCTCCCCCATGTACTTTGATCTGGCTGTGCGCGTGTGCGGTGTTGTGTCCCTTGTTCCTCCTGTGGTTGGGCGTCTCTATGCCTCTGACGCGCGCCATGAGTCTCCTTTCCTGTGCGCGCGCTATGATGCATGACGCCTAGTCCACTCTAGGACCTGGGACTCTCACTGCGCATGCGCCGACAAAGCCGGCTTCTATAGTTCATATCTGACCATGTGATACATCATGGGGGTATTTGAAGGCCCTGTTCTCACACTGTCATCATCCCCTTGATAAAGCGGCGTTGTGTGCCAGCGAAATGCGCGTCAGGGTGGACATTTTGCCGGGTAACTTCCTCCTTGCCAATACTCAACTTTGATAAGCCCGCTGCTTATTTATGGTGGGTTTGTCCCTTGCTTTATTATTGGTTACACTATGGGCTTCCCCTAGGTAGCATTGGCAATGGGACTATTTATTGTCCCTCATACTTGATACTGATATATGGAGGTTCTTTCCCCCTCTCTATCTGTACTGTTTTTGGACTGTATTGATCATTGTGATTTTTTGTGCGATTTTATATTTAATCATTGAATAAAATTTGTATTACCGTTTTACACATTTATCACCTGTGACTCCTTGTCTTTCTCCTGATTGACCAGGACAATACTTCTATATAGTTACCAACCTGGCTCAGGAATGAACAATGGACCATGACGCATGGATTAATCATCACCAGGACTATTTTTGAGCTTTGGTTTTTGTTTTGTAATTTTTTATTTTTGAAATCTTGTAAATAGTTATGATTGTTCACTAGTTAATATTTTTATATTTCCTCAGTCCAGGAGTACTGAATTTCACTAGGGGGGAATGTGGTACCCCAGGAGTCCGGTTGCCACAGTGACATTGCCTCCCTCACAGGGGGTGATGTCATGCCTGAAAGTAAGGAGGGGTCTCCTTACCAGGTAACATTAGCATCCAGCACTTTTCCTGACTCCAGACCAGAAGGGGAAGCTCTAACACCCGGTTTCAGGGGAGCATCACTATAAGTTCTGACCTGGAGGCGGGGTTAGTCAGTGTGTGAGAGAAGAGGAGTCTGAGAAATGAGTGTGAGGTAAGAGGAGTGAAGTCGAGCAGAACCTGGGGGGTGGAGCTGCAATGGAGCTCACCCCAGAACTGAGCGCTAGAAACCGGACACCGGAGTCCGTGGCTGCGCACGTACTTAAGTCCTGGCAGATAAATCTGGAGGGCAGGGGACTGCAGGTTTCCTGGCCCCAGCTAACACCTGACAGTACAGCAGCATATGAGAGCCCGGAGCCGCCACGAGGAGCGACACCTGTAATAAGCTCAAGCTGCCTGCCATGCGGGTAACATTTCATGTCAACTGCCAAACAGTGAGAGGAACTTGAGTGAGCTTAAAGCAGCAAGGACCAAAAAGGACAGCGCAGTAGGAAGACCTCTGAACCCACCTGGCTAGGTGGACACCAAATTGCTCTCAGGCTGCCTGAATCCCTGATACCATCTGTTGTCAGTGCCCCAGACTGCATCTTTAACCATCCAGTAAAGGTAAAGGAAACCACAGTCCCTGTGTCTTCCAGTCATTTCTTGCACCCTCAGTCCTGCACTACAACCGTAGCCATCATTGACTTTAGCCCTTTAACTGTCCTGGGGCCTAGCTCTAGGACATGTTAATTCCCCTATAAACTATCCCCATTACATTTATTGCCATTTGATTGGACACCCAGGGCCACGGACCGGTTCACTGTTGCTGTGACTTCCCCTTTAAGAACTGTCCGGCCCGTTTTCGAGTGCCCCACAGCCCTGGTGGGCACGCCACACATGATTGTCCTATTAAACTGACTCCCGGAGCTAAACTATCCAAGTCCAGACTGTACAATCTGTCCGGTCCTGAGAGACAAGTCATGAAAGATTTTATTTCTGAGAGTCTTGGGAAGGGACATATCAGACCTTCATCTTTGCCTGTGGCAGCAGGGTTCTTTTTCATGAAAAAGAAAGATGGCGGTCTCCATACCTGTTTAGATTTCTGGGAATTAAAGCTAATTAGTATCTGAGATCCATATCCTCTTCCTCTGATTCCAGATTTATTCAACCAGGTTGTGAGAGCTAAGGTTTTCTCCAAGTTGGATTTAAGGGGGGGCCTATAACCTGGTTAGATACAGGGATGGGTATGAATGGAAAACGGCAATCAATACCACTGAGGAACATTTCAAGAGTCTGGTTATGCCTTTCGTTCTGTCTAATGCGTTGTTCCAGCATTTCATAAATTACATTTCCCAGCATTTGGTGGGCAGGTTTGTGGTGGTCTATCTGGATGACATTTTGGTTTATTCACCTGATTTGGAGACACATCAGGGGCATGTGAGACAGGTGCTTCAGATATTAATGGATAACAAGCTAATAATGTCTTTTCCCCATCCAGGAGATGCAGTTTTAGGGGTAAGGCCGGCGTCACACACAACTACAAAAAATCGGTCCGTTTTAGTCGGTCGATTGTCGGATCAAAATGCAAACATCACACATCCTTCTGGCATCCGATTTTCCTTCAAAGATGCGATTTAGTCGCATGTGTGTGTACCTTGTAACATCCGATTTTCATCCGACCTGCGAGAATTTCTCGCAGGCTTGCAAAACTGACATATAATGGATCCAAAAGAATAGTATTTAAATCACAAAAGAAAGAATAGATATATACACATAGAATACATATATATATATATATATATATATGTCATTGTGACATATATATATATATATACATATATTTATAGTTCTTACACTTCTACATACTGTAATAGCTGCTAATTCATTGCCGGCTTTTGTGAAATCACAGAAGCCGACATGAAATGATACATTGTTTCCACACAGTTAACCATGTCATTTCCTGTATTTTGATATATGGTTTGAACTTACAATTACATGAGTGTATTTGTACAAAATTTCAGACATGTAGGGGTTAATTAAAGGTGTAAATTCGTTGAAAAAAAAAGCGTGGGCTCCCGCTGTATTTTCTCCACCAGACAGACAAAGCAAGCGAGTGGGGGCAGATAATAATAGCCTAGGGAGGGTACATTTTTTTGTGCCCCCCCTGGCTACTAACATCTGCCCCCAGACACCCCAGAAAGGGCAAATCTATAATTATATTCGCCCTTTCTGGCACTTTGCCCGTCTATTCCCATTGCCCTGTAGCGGTGGCGAATGGGTTAATAAGGCGTTAATGTCACCTTAGTATTGAAAGGTGACCTTAAGGCAGGTTAATAATTGAGAGCTGTCAATTAGACAACTATCAATTATTAATCCTATTGAAGTAAATAAAAAAACACAAACACACTTTAAGAATAAATAATTTTAATGAAATCAAAACACATATTTTTTGACCATCTTTTATTTCACTCTTAATCCGTTCGAAGCCCTTGTTCTTCTAAAATAAATATAAAATAATAAAACAACATTATTCTAACCTATCTGGCGATCTGTCACGTCCTACGATGTAATCCTTCACAAAGGGTTAACTAGCAATCAGATAAGCAGCGCAAGTAATCCTGCGTGCTCATCTGATAGCTCCTGAATGAATGAGCTTATCTCCTGCCGACAGGAGAGGATGTGATTAATGAATGAAGCTTAATTTATTGTATCCACTTTCACGTTAGGTCAGGTCACTCAAGTGAAAGTTGTAATAAATCAATTAAGCTCCATTCATGAATCTATTCCTCTCCTTTCACTGGGAGAGTAACTGATTCATTCATGGGGTTACTACTTGGAGACAGCATTAGCTCTCTGCAAGCTGTAACCTGTTAACCCTTTCTGATGGATTACACCGTGGGACCTGACTGTACATCGGATTGGTAAGAATAATTTGGCTTTTTTATTTTATTTTTATTACAGGAAATGGTTTTAGCAGGAAAATAAAATATGGTCAAAAACTGTGTGATTATTTCATTAAACTTATTTTTTATTAAACTGTGTGTGTTTGATTTTTGTATCATACAATAGGATTAATAATTGATAGTTGTCTAATTGACAGCTCTCAATTATTAACCTGCCTTAAGGTCACCATTCAATACTAAGGTGACATTAACGCCTTATTAACCCATTCGCCACCGCTACAGGGCAATGGGAATAGACGGGCAAAGTGCCAGAAAGGGCGAATCTAATTTATAGATTTGCCCTTTCTGGGTGTCTGGGGGCAGATGTTAGTAGCCAGGGGGGGCACAAAAAAATGTACCCTCCCTAGGCTATTATTATCTGCCCCCACTCGCTTGCTTTGTCTGTCTGGTGGAGAAAATACAGCGTGAGCCCACGCATTTTTTTCCAACGAATTTACACCTTTAATTAACCCCTACATGTCTGAAATTTTGCACAAATACACATATGTAATTGTAAGTTCAAACCATATATCAAAATACAGGAAATTACATGGTTAACTGTGTGGAAACAATGTATCATTTCATTTCGGCTTCTGTGATTTCACAAAAGCCGGCAATTGAATTAGCGGCTATTACAGTATGTAGAAGTGTAAGAACTATAAATATATGTATATGTATGTGTCACAATGACATATATATATATATATATATATATATTTATTCTATGTGTGTATATCTATTCTTTCGATTCTTTATTAAAGCTGTCAGTGTGATTTTACAGTATAGCCGGGATGAATTGCCGGCTTTTCTAAAGGACACCGATGCGATTTAATCGCAAGTCACACGTGCGGTCCGTTTGTAATCCGATTTTTCATCGCTCCCATAGACTTGCATTGGCGATAGTCGACCCACAATCGGTGACAATCGCAGCATGCTGCGATTGCACACGGACGTTTAAAACGGACCACAAAAAATCTGATACTGGGAGCTGCTCCATAGATTAACATAGGGCAGACTGCAATACGATATTTCATCGTATTGCAGTCGTCCGATTCTGTCGCCAGTGTGACGCCGGCCTATCTGTTATCATCTTCACGTTTTCGGATGGATACAGAGAAGGTTTGTGCTGTGCTTGATTGGTACCGTCCCGAGAACCTGAAGGTATTACAGCGCTTTCTGGGCTTTTACTAATTTTTAACGGAAGTTTATTTAAAATTATTCGATAATGGTGAAACCCCTTACTGACATGACAAGGAAGGGGACTGATTTTTCTAAATGGTTGGATGCTGCTCACCAGGCTTTTTCCTCCTTACCTTAAAGAGTTGTTTTGACACTGCACCTATGTAAGCAGGTTGCGGGATGCAGTGACGCACGAGAGGCAGAGCAAGGGTTAACAATTTTAATTCAACAGTGGAATACTCCACGCAGGGAGTCAAACAGTTAAATGAGGGAATAAACAGTTAAGTTGTAGAGAATATGAAGAGTTAATAAACAATAAACAAGGTAAGGGCAGTTCTTTCAAACACTTATTGAGTCAGAGGTTCCTCAGGCTATAGATGGCTCTTAGAAGTCAGTAGCACCAACAACGGCTGGCGCGGTGCTTGTCCTATGAGCAGGGCCGGTTTTAGGCAAAGTGGGCCCTAGGCAAAAGTTTAAAATGGGGCCCCAAATGCTAACATAGTGCACATCACACAGAAGCATTTTGGTTGTATTTACTTGCGCTGAGTTCCGGCCGCTAAATGAGTGTGATCAACAATATTGAAGTTGTTCGATGCTTGTAACCCGTCCTCTTTCCACTGGCTGAGGAATAATGATGGACACAACAATCACTAATAGATCAATCTGTCCCCATACAGTATCATGTTATCAGAAGCACATCTGCAGTTTTCACCGGGCGATGTGCTGCTGAGAACAAGGATTTTTGTTCCGGCATAAACAATCCAATCACTCGATGAATACGCAGCATTTTGCTTGTTTAGTATAATACATCGCATAGTCCTCCATATATTATAATGTGCACCACAGTCCTCCATATTGTAAAATGCACACCCCATAGTCCTCCATATATTATAATGTGCCCCATAGTCTACCATATAGTATAATACACTCCTCATAGTTCTCCATATAGTATAATACACTCCCTATATAGTCCTCCATATAGTATAACACACTCCCTGTAGTCCTCCATATAGTACAATACACTCCCTATAGTCCTCAATATATTAAAATACACTCCTTGGTCCTACATATAGAATTATACACTTCCCATAGTCCTCCATATAGTATAATACACTCCTCAGTCCTCCATATAGTATAATACACTCCTCCATATAGTGTAATGCACTCCTCATAGCCCTCCATATATTAAATACACTCTGTCTTCCATATAGTATAATGCACTACTCAGTCCTCCATATAGTATAATATATTCCTATAGTCCTCCATATAGTAGAATACACTCCTCATAGTGCTCCATATAGTATAATGCACCACCATAGTCATCCATGTAGTACAATTCACTTCCCATAGTATAATGCACCCCATAGTTCTTCATATAGTATAATGTATTCTCTATAGTCCTTGATACAGTATAAGGCTCGGTTCACATTAGCGTTTCTGTGCACAGCGTATCATCTGCATGCGCAAACGCATGCAAAAGCACATGCAAACGCATGTTTGCACAGCATTTTTTATCTGCATCATCTTACACATGACGCCAAAAAATACACCACATTTGTATGAGTTTTTGCATGCGTTTGCGTTGTTTATGCACATGCGTTTGATATTTCCAGGTGCTGTAATCAGTTCCTGGACATGCGCAGTCTGAAGTCTGCATGCGCATCGAACTCATCCATGCGCATTTCCTTGCGTATCAATGCGTTCCCTTAGACAGTAATACTTTTTTGACGCACTCATCCGTATGCGCATGACTGCGCATATTTGATGGATTTTTGATGCTTCAAAAAATGCAACATGTTGCGTTTGCAGCACACCGAGAAATGACACATGCGTACACAGACGCATGCAAGCTGATGCAAAATGTAAGTCCCTGCATACACCATATTAAAGATAGGTACACAAACGCTGCACGTACAGACGCAAATGTGAAACCTGCCTAATGCAGCCCACATATAGTATAATGCAGCAATCCTTTAGAGCATAATGCAGCCACCAAACAGAATATAATGTAGCATCTCAGAGTTTAATGCAGCCCCGCCATACAATGTAATATAACCCTCCATAGAATATAATGCAGCCCCCTCTCATACAGTATAATGTAGGCCACTCCTAGAGTATGATCAATCACCCCTCATAGAATATAATAAATATAATACAGCCCCATAGAATATAATACAGCCTCCCATAGAATATAATACAACCCCCATAGAAAATAATGCAGCCCCCCTCATATAGTATAATGCAGCCACCCCATAGAGCATAATGCAGCCACCCCACAGAATATAATGTAGCATCTCAGAGTATAATGCAGTCCCGACATAAAATATAATGTAACCCCCCATAGAATACAATGTAGCCCCCTCATATAGTATAATGTAGCCCACTCAAACAGTATGATGCATTCACCCCTCATAGAATATAATAAATATAATACAGCCCCCATAGAATATAATACAGCCCCCAAAGAATATAATACAGCCCCCATAGAATATAATACAATCCCCCATAGAATATAATGCAGCTCCCTTCATATAGTATAATGCAGCCCCTCAAAAGAATATATGGTAGCCCCTTCATAGAGTATAATGCAAGCCCCATAGAATATAATGCAGCCCCTCCATAGAATATAATGCAGCCCCCTTATATAGTATAATGTAGCCCCTTCATAGAATACAATGTAGACCTCTTCATATAGTATAATGCAGCCCCTCATAGAATATAATGTAGCCCTCTCATACAGTATAATGAAGCCACCCATACAATATAATCTAGCCCCCCATGCAATATAATGCAGACCCCCATAGAATGCAATGTAGCCCCCTCATATAGTATAATGTAGCCCACTCATAGAGTATGATGAAAATCACCCCTCATAGAATATAATAAATATAATACAGCCCCCCATAGAATATAATGCAGCCCCCCCATAGAATATAATTCAATCCCCATAGAATATAATACAGCCCTCCATAGAATATAATACAGCCCCCATAGAATATAATACAGCCCACCTCCCAGTCCCCATAGAATATAATGTAGCCACCCCCCCTCGACAATGGCCCCACAGTCAAGTACTCACTGATATATTTAAAAAAAACTTCACACAATCCTCACCTCTCCTCATGCCTCACGCTGCTACCAGCTCAGCTCCAGTCTCAGCAGCTGCAGTCTGTCCGGCACACAGCGGGTACTCGAGAGTGATGTCATCGCTAGGGTTGAGCGATACTTTCCAATATCAAGAAGTATCGGATCGGAATGGGTATCGCCGATACCCCAAAAGTATCGGCGATACCCGATTCCGATACCGGAAATCCAATGCAAGTCTATGGGACAGAAATATCGTAACTAAAAAAAAACCCTTTCTTTCCTTGTAAACACTAAATATACACACATAGAATATATATATATATATATATATATATATATATATAATACATATACATGTCATTGTGACATATATATAATACATATATTTATAATTTATACACTTCTACATAGTAAAATAGCCTCTGATTCAATTGCCGGGTAAAGCCGGCTTTTGTGAAAATACAGAAGCACCCGACATGAAATGACACATGGTTTACATAGAGTTAACCATGTATTTTCATGTAGTTTGATATCTGATTTTCACAAACAATTACATGAGTGTATGTGTGCAAAATTTCACACCTGTAGGGTTAATTAAAGGTGTAAATTCGTTGTAAAAAAAGGACTTTTTTGCTACGAATTTACACCTTTAATTAACCTCTACAGGTGTGAAATTTTGCACACATACACTCATGTAATTGTTAGTGAAAACAATATATCAAACAACTTGAAATACATGGTTAACTCTATGTAAACCATGTGTCATTTCATGTCGGGTTCTGCATTTTCACAAAAGCCGGCAATTGAATTAGCGGCTATTATACTATGTAGAAGTGTATGAACTATAAATATAAATATATTTATATGTGTCACAAATTCAATGACATGTATATATATATATGAGGTGTAAAATTGTTGAAAAAAAATGTGTGGGCTCCCCCCTATTTTCTCAACCAGACAAAGCCAGCGAGTGGGGGCAGATAATAATAGCCCAGAGAGGGACCATTATTTTTGGCCCCCCCCCATGGCTACTAACATCTGCCCCCAGACACCCCAGAAAAGACAAATCTATAATTAGATTCGCCCTTTCTGGCACTTTGCCTGTCTATTCCCATTGCCCTGTAGCGGTGGCGAATGGGTTAATAAGGGTTAAAGCCACCTTGCTATTGAAAGATGACCTTAAGCCAGGTTAATAATTGAGAGCTGTCAATTAGACAACTATCAATTATTAATCCTATTGCATGAAATAAACATAAAACACACACACTTTAATTAAAAATCATTTTAATGAAATAAAGACACATGTTTTTGACCATCTTTTATTTTACTGCAAAAACCATTTCCTGTAATAAAAATAAAATAAAAAAGCAAAATTATTCTTACCTATCCCATGCACAGTCAGGTCCCAGGTGTAATCCATCAGAAAGGGTTAATATTTACTGCAGGGACCGCAGCTAATGCTGCAGCCTCACAGTAAACCCCCAAATGAATGAGCTCCTCTACTGGCTGACAGGAGAGGAAGTGGAAAGCTTAATTGATTGCTTTCCACTTTCACTTCAGGTCAGCCAGGGACACCATCAGTGACGTCAGAGGGAACTGATTAACAAAAATAGGGTTCCCTTCGAAAAAAAAATGGCGTGGGGTCCCCCCTATTTTTGTTAACCAGCCTGATGAAGCAGACTGCTGAGGCATGGTATTTAAGGCTGTTAAGGAGCCAATATCCATGGACCTTGCCAGCAGTGTCGGACTGGAGTACCTTGGACTCACCAGAGAAAAAATATTCTTGGGGCCCACCATCATACTTCCCAACCTTTGAAGAAGGGAAAGAGGGACAAAGGCTGTGGCACGCTGTGCCTGCTGCAGCAAATTTTAGGCCATGCCACGTTGCACCACAGACTGTCCAGGAGTTGTTGGATGCTTTAGTCCAGGTGTGGGAGGAGATCCCTCAGGAGACCATCCGTCGCGCTCATCATGAGCATGCCGAGAAGTTGTAGGGAGGTCATACAGCATACCTCCCAACTTTTGAAGACAGGAAAGAGGGTTAAAGGCATAGCGCGCCGCCGCAGATTTTAGGCCACGCCCCGACCACACCCATTTCACAACTAATCACACCCATTCCTCGCCCCAACCGTACCCATTTAGCACTGCTGATCACACTGACTGGTAATGAGGGCACAGTGGCTGGCATTATGGGCACAATGGTTGGTACTGAGGAAAAGAAAGAAAGAGCAGCGAGAGAGAAAGAAAGGAGAGAGAGAGAAAGAACAAACAGAGAAAGAAAGAGAGGAAAGAAAGAAAAGAGAGAGAGAGAAAGAAAGAACAGAGAGAAAAAAGAACAGAGAGCGAGAAAGAAAGAACAGAGAAAGAGAGAACAGAGAGAGAAAGAAAGAACAGAGAGCGAGAGACTAGAGAGAGAAAGAAAGACTAGAGAGAGAGCCAGAGGCATAGCTAGGGTTTTGGTTTAGTGGGGCGAAACTTCTGAGTGGGCCCCTAACCAGAGAACCTCAGCAAATGACCGCGCTGTTGCCAAAAATAATCTATATATAAAAAGACCAATATTGATATCACCGCCATATGGTCTGTGGTAAATAGTACCAGTCCTACAGAACATATAATAGATTACAGCACAGGTATAGATAATGACTTGCCGCTGATATTCTTTCTAATGGAATTGTTCACTTTTCATGTCTTTTCCATCTGGCCCAGACCGACATGACGACTTCTCCAGCCAGGACTCGACTGCAGAGATTACAACAAAGACACATTTCACTTCTCATATTTTTAGCACTGTCACAGTCACCAATTGGACTATTCTCAACCTGCACAAACTCCTCATCCTGCTGATACCCCAATACTGAGCCACTGCTGCCATATGTGTCCCTATTTCTGCACCTGATACCCCAATACTGAGCTGCTGCTGCCGTATGTGTCCCTATTACTGCACCTGATATCCCAATACTGAGCTGCTGCTGCCGTATGGTTGTGTCCCTATTACTGCACCCTCTAGTTGTTCTGTGTGCCTCTAAATTAAAGTGCCCACTTTGTCCAGATTATAATGCCCGGTGTAGTGCCCCTAAGAAAACAGTGCCCACATAATGTGTCCCTATACTTAATAATGTCCCTGTGTGCCCCTTGACAGTCACAGTAACCCAGATTCCCCTCAAAATATAGTGTCCCTTTACATTTAATAATGTCCCAAGTTCCCCTGTACATCCCTATACACAGAATAATAGCCCTCATGGATATATACTGACCCCTTAAGTCCCCAACTATTTAATGGTCCATACACTAGTATGATGCCCTAATAGCATCCATACAGCATAATACACCAATAGTCCTCTATAGTACTAATGCACCCCCATAGGAGCCTCTATATTATAATAACCCCCATATGGCAGAGTCTATAATAAATGCACCACCATAGCAACCACTTATTATAATGCACCCCATAGCAGCCTCTGTAGTATAATGCACCCCATAGGGAGTCTCTGTAGTATAATGCACCCCCATATACAGCCTCTGTAGTATAATGCAGCCCCCATATACAGCCTCTGTAGTATAATGCAGCCCCATATACAGCCTCTGTAGTATAATGCAGCCCCATATACAGCCTCTGTAGTATAATGCACCCCCATATACAGCCTCTATAGTATAATGCAGCCCCATATACAGCCTCTGTAGTATAATGCAGCCCCATATGCAGCCTCTGTAGTATAATGCAGCCCATATACAGCCTCTGTAGTATAATGCACCCCCATATAAGCCTCTGTAGATAATGCAGCCCCATATCAGCCTCTGTAGTATAATGCAGCCCCCATATACAGCCTTGTAGCATAATGCAGCCCCATATACAGCCTCTGTAGTATAATGCCCCATATAAGCCTCTGTAGATAATGCAGCCCATATACAGCCTCTGTAGTATAATGCACCCCCCATATACAGCCTCTGTAGTATAATGC
This sequence comes from Oophaga sylvatica, assembly GCA_033576555.1. Classification (NCBI taxonomy): domain Eukaryota; kingdom Metazoa; phylum Chordata; class Amphibia; order Anura; family Dendrobatidae; genus Oophaga; species Oophaga sylvatica. The sequence goes on from JARQOD010002183.1 coordinate 76,371, forward strand.
ACCCCCATTAAAAAAAAAAAAAAAAAACAATACTCACCTCCCGGCTCTTATGCTGCTCACTGTTCTCCCTCTCAGCGTCTGACAGTGGGCGCCGGCAGGTGACGTCATCGCGCCCGCTGTCAGACGCTGAGAGGGGGATTATGGGAGAGAAGGAGCGCTCGCTCCTTCTCTCTCTATGCGGTCAGCTGTATCGGCTGGATGCCGATACAGCTGACCCTCCGATGACGGGTGGGGGGCCCACTGCTGGCACCGGGCCCCCCCCACGCCTGTTCAGGCCCCATAGCGGCCGGGCGGCAGAGCAGGGAGAGCGATTCTCCCTGCTCTGCCGCAGAATGTAACTGTATCGGCGTGCTGTGCACACCGATACAGTTACTGTAGTGTAGCTCCAGGTGGGCCCCCTCAGAGCGCGGGGCCCGGGGCACCGCCCCCTCTGCCCCGCGACCTATCCTTTCAAATCAGGCCCACCACGCAGGAGCTGGGGCCCACCGGAGGTTTCTCAGGTGGCTCAGTCCGACCCTGCTTGCCAGCCTGATAATACCAGGTGTTATGTTTCGGTAGCTGAGGAGTGCAGGTAAAAAAGGCAATACACCAGAGAAGTTGGAATCTATGAGATTGCAGTACCCTGACTAACCACCACAACTAGAGGCAGCCGTGAAGCGTTCCTACGTTGGTCCTAGACGCCTCGTCACAGCCTGAGAAACTAACTACACCTAAAGATAGAAAGAGGAAAGCTATCTGCCCCGGAGCAGATCCCCAAAGAACATAGAAAGCCCCCAAACATGTAATGGCGGTTAGACAAGATGAAATACTGACACAGACAGAAAATAGTATGAGCAAACGTTGGGGCCCAAACTACCTAAATAGAAAAGGATAGGAAGGGCACTTACTGCAATCCCAAAAAACCCTGAAAAGCACCAACTCTACTAATTTCAAAATCACCTGAGATCACACGACCTCTACCACCTAAATTAGTTCTCTGGTGTAACAAAATCAAAACAGCAGCCACTGAAAAAACTGGAAAAAGCAAAAGTACAAACATCAGTGGCTGAACTAAACTGAGAGGCAAAAGCCCCCGGAGGGGACCCTGAAGGCCCCCACAGAAGTGCAGGACAAAATGCAAAAATCAAGCACAAAAACAAAAAGAAGAAAATGTCTTATCTGTTAGCAGGAGATGCAGACACGACACAGCAGGCTACAAAGGAAACAGGACTCAAGGATTGAGACCAGAACAATTGATCACCGGCAACCCTGATGGGAAGGCGACTCCCTTATATAAGACCAGTCAGTAACACCTGATTCCCACTCCTCACAATCTTCACTGGACAGTCCAGTACCGCTTGTAACCACCAGAGGGAGCCTCTGCTCAGAACTCATTTCAAGTCCATTCACAACAGTACCCCCCCTTGAGGAGGGGTCACCGAACCCTCACTTGAGCAACCAGGTCGGTCAGGATGAGTTCTATGATACGCACGGATGAGTCTCCTAGCATGGATGTCCGAAGCAAACACCCAAGAATTGTCTTCCTAACCATAACCTCTCCACTTAACCAAATACTGGAGTTTCCGTCTAGAAAAACGAGAATTCAATATTTTCTCAACCACAAACTCCATATTGCCCTCAACCAGAACAGGGTCAGGAGGCAAAGCAGTAGGAACCACTGGCTCAACAAACCTCTTCAACAAGGACTTATGGAACACGTTATGGATCTTAAATGTCCCTGGAAGAAGCAAACGAAAAGAAACAGGATTAAGAATCTCCATGATCTTATAAGGTCCAATGAACCTAGGCTTAAATTTAGGAGATGCCACTCTCATAGGAATATTTCTTGAGGACAACCAGACCAAGTCCCCCACTTTAAACCGAGGATCATCAGTCCTATGCCGGTTAGCAAACCGCTGGGCCCTCTCCTGAGAGAGGGACAACCTCTCCACTACCTGGTCCCAAATCTGTTGCATACGCTCCACAACAGAGTCAACACCTGGACAGACAGAAGCCTCCGTCTGTCCTGAAGAAAATCGAGGGTGAAACCCAGAATTACAGACAAATGGAGACATCAAAGTGGCAGAGCTAGCCCTATTATTAAGAGCAAACTCAGCCAAAGGCAAAAAAGAGACCCAGTCATCCTGATCAGCAGACACAAAGCATCTTAGATAAGTCTCCAATGTCTGGTTTGTTCTCTCAGTTTGACCATTGGTCTGAGGATGAAACGCCGAGGAGAAAGACAATTGAACACCAAGTTTAGAACAAAAGGTCCTCCAAAATCTGGAAACAAACTGGACTCCTCTATCAGACACAATGTTCTCAGGAATGCCGTGTAAACGAACCACGTGCTGAAGGAACAAAGGCACCAATTCAGAGGAGGAAGGCAACTTAGGCAATGGCACAAGATGTATCATCTTGGAAAACCTATCACAAATCACCCAGATGACGGTCATTCTCTGAGAAACAGGGAGGTCGTAAATGAAATCCATAGAGATATGGGTCCATGGTCTCTTGGGCACAGCAATGGCATCAACAAACCACTAGAGCGAGAGCAAGGCTTGGAGCGAGAGCAAGTCCCGCAGGACTGCACAAATTCCCTGACATCACGAGACAAGGTAGGCCACCAAAAGGACCGACTAACCAAGTCTCTGGTACCAAAAATTCCGGGATGCCCAGCCAACGCGGAACAATGAATCTCAGACATCACACTCTTTTTCCACTGGTCCGGGACAAACAATTTTCCAACAGGGCAGCGCTCGGGCCTATCCTCCTGACACCCCTCCAGAGCAAGTCTCAAATTGGGTGAGATGGCGGAAAGAACTACACCCTCTTTCAAAATAACAGAAGGATCAGATAACTCAGGAGAGTCCGCAAGGAAACTCCTCGAGAGGGCATCCGCCTTAACATTCTTAGTGCCAGGAAGAAAGGAAACCACAAAATTAAAACGTGTGAAAAACAAGGCCCACCTGGCCTGTCTAGGATTGAGTCGCTTGGCAGATTCCAGATAAACCAGATTCTTATGGTCCGTAAGGACCACCACCTGATGTTTGGCTCCCTCCAGCCAATGTCTCCACTCTTCAAAAGCCCACTTCATGGCCAGTAACTCCCGATTACCCACGTCATAATTACGTTCAGTAGGAGAAAATTTTCGAGAGAAAAAGGCACAAGGGTTACTTTTAGAGGTCTCTGGATCTTTTTGGGACAAAACAGCACCTGCCCCAATTTCAGAGGCATCAACCTCCACCTGAAATGGCAGAGAAACATCAGGCTGCCGTAGAACAGGAGCAGAAGTGAATCTCTGCTTAAGTTCCTGAAATGCAGAGACTGCCTCAGGAGGCCAATTCACCACATCAGAACCCTTTCTGGTCAAATCAGTCAATGGTTTAACAATAACCGAGAAATTACCAATAAATTTACGATAAAAATTGGCAAAACCCAAAAATCTTTGAAGAGCCTTTAATGAAGTAGGTTGGACCCAATCACAGATGGCCAGAACCTTGACCGGTCCATTTCAATAACAGATGGGGACAAAATGAATCCCAGAAATGAGATCCTCTGTACGCCAAAAAGACACTTTGATCCCTTCACATACAGAGCATTCTCTCTCAAAATCTGGAATACAGTTCGAACATGTTTCACATGAGAGTCCCAGTCATTAGAAAAAATCAAGATATCATCCAAATAAACAATCAGAAATTTATCCACAAAATCCCTGAAAATGTCATTCATGAAGGACTGGAAGACAGAAGGAGCATTAGTAAGCCCAAAGGGCATCACAAGGTACTCAAAATGCCCCTCAGGGGTATTGAATGCCGTCTTCCATTCATCCCCGTGCTTAATGCGAATAAGGTTATATGCCCCACTGAGGTCAAGCTTGGTAAACCAAGTAGCATTTTTCACCCTGGAAAACAGGTCAGAAATCAAAGGTAACGGGTATTGATATTTTACAGTAATATTGTTCAAAAGACGATAATCAATACACGGCCTTAATGAACCATCCTTTTTGGCCACAAAGAAAAAACCGGCACCTAAGGGTGAAGAGGATGGTCTGATATGACCCTTCTCCAATGATTCCTTGATATAAGACCGCATAGCGTCATGTTCAGGTACAGACAAGTTAAAAAGGCGACCTTTAGGGAATTTACTACCAGGCACTAATTCAATAGCGCAGTCATAGCTCCTATGGGGAGGCAAGGATGCAGATTTACTTTCGCTAAACACATCAGAAAAATCAATCAAAAAGTCAGGAACATCCTAACCTGGGAGGGGCAAAAAAAAACAGAGTGTTGGTATTAACACTTTGGGCAGCCCAACTGGTTACAGCCCAGATTTCCCAACCCAAAACAGGATTATGAGACTGCAACCAAGGGAAGCCCAGTACGATAATATCATGCAGATTATACAGAACCAAAATTACAGCACCCTGATGATCAGGTTCAACCCTCATTATCACCTAAAGTAAGAACTGAGGTTTATTCTCAGCCAAAGGGGTAGAATCGATCCCCATAGGGGAATAACTTCTGTAGGGGTACAAGGGAAACCCACAACGTTTAGCAAAATCCCTAATCCATCAGGTTAATAGCTGCTCCAGAATCAACGAAAGCCTGAGCAGAAATGAGGACAGAAGCAATCAGAGTGACAGTTAATAAAAACTTAGTCTGACACTACCCAAGACAACTGAGCATGCAAACGTCTTCCCCCCCCTTAGGGCAGACTGAAATAGCATGAGAGGCATCACCACAGTAGAAACATAACCCATTGCGCTTTCGAAACTTTTGACGCTGTGCCCCAACACCACTCTATCACACTGCATGGGTTCAGAAGCAGGGTTTACAAGGGAACACCATTCCACGCATACTTCTCCGCTCACGCAAACGCTGTCAATTTGAATCGCTAATGACAAATCATTGAGACCAAGGGGACAGAGATCCCACCATAACATCCTTTACATTATCTGACAGACCCCTTCCGAAAAAGGGCCGCCAAAGCCCTCGTCATTCCACTTGGGCAGGACTGCCCACCTACGGAATCTCTGACAGTATTAACCAGCGTCATCAAGACCCTGATTTAATGCCCAAAAAGGCTTTTTCAGCTTGATCATGACATTAGGCTCATCGTACAATAACCCCAAAGCCTGAAAAAATGCATCAACATCACTCAAAACAGGATCCCCAGGTGTCAGGGAAAAAGCCAATCCTGAGGATCGCCGCGCAGGAGAGAGATGACAATTTGTACCTGCTGCGCTGCGTTCCCTGAGGACTTAGATTTTAAGGCAAAAAACAATTTACAATTATTTTTTTAAATTCTGAAACTTAGCTCGACCCCTAAAACAAATCTGGCATGGAATCCTAGGTTCCACAACAGGCAACCTAGCAAGATAGGCAGCAATACTCCGAACCTCAGTGGCAAGCTGATCCACACGGCCAGACAACTGTGGGAAACTCCATTGAGAGAAAAAAAATCCTCCCCAGCACCCAGAGATAAAAGAGGGAAAAAAAAAAAATTGCAACAAACAGAAAAATATCCGACAAATTGACAACCTTTTT